>CAUYQU010028845.1:0-44824 GCA_963574635.1 Cheracebus regulus | reverse complement strand
ATCTCGGCAAAACCATTCAGGACATAGGCAAGGACTTCATGACTAAAATACCAAAAGCATTGGCAACAAAAGCCAAAATAAACAAATGGGTCTAATTAAATTCCAGAGCTTTTGCACAGCAAAAGAAACAGTCATTAGAGTGAATTTGCAACGAACAGAATGGGAAAAAATTTTTGCAATCTACCCATCTGACAAAGGGCTAATATCTAGAATCTACAAAGAACTAAAACATTTACAAGAAAAAAACAAGCCGATTCAAAAGTGGGCAAAGAATATGAACAGACACTTTACAAAAGAAGACATATTTGAGGCCAACAAACATGAAAAAATGCTCATCATCACTGCTCATTAGAGAAATGCAAATCAAAACAACATTGAGATACCATCTCACGCCAGTTAGAATGGTAATCATTAAAAAATCTGGAGACAACAGATGCTGGAGAGGATGTAGAGAAATACGAACACTTTTACACTGTTGGTGGGAGTGTAAATTAGTTCAACCATTGTGGAAGACAGTGTGGTGATTCCTCAAGGACCTAGAAATAGAAATTCCATTTTACCCAGCAATCCCATTACTGGATATATATCTGTAGGATTATAAATCGTTCTGTTATAAGGACACATGAATACGAATGTTCACTGCGGCACAGTTTACAATAGAAAAGACTTGGAACCAACCCAAATGACCATCGATGATAGACTGGACAGGGAAAATGTAGCACATATACACTATGGAATACTATGCAGCTATAAAAAATGATGAGTTAGTATCCTTTGTAGGCACATGGATGAATCTGGAAACCATCATTCTCAGCAAGCTGACACGAGAACAGAAAAACACCGCATGTTCTCACTCATAGGCAGGTGTTGAACAATGAGAACACATGGACACAGGGAAGGAGCATTACACACTGAAGTCTGTGAGGGGGAACTAAGGGAGGGACAGGGTGGGGTGGAGAGTTGGGGAGGGATAACATGGGGAGAAATGCCAGATATAGGTGATGGGGAGGAAGGCAGCAAACCACATTGCCATGTATGTACCTATGCAACAATCTTGCATGTTCTTCACATGTGCCCCCAAAACACAATAAAATATATATTTAAAAAAATAAAATAAGAGAACAGTGAGAAAAAAAGACTTCCAAACACTATTCTGGAGGTTTGTGCTATCTTTAAATATTTTTCCTATATTATATCATCTAGTTTTTTATTTGCTTGTTCTACAAAAATATGTGCTATTATTTTTTTTTCCTTTCTTTCTTTTTCTTTTTTTTTTTGAGATGAAGTCTCACACTGTTGCCCAGGCTGGAGTACAGTGGCGTGATGTCGGCTCACCGCAACCTCCATCTCCCAGGTTCAAGTGATTCTCCTGCCTCAGCCTCCCAAGAAGCTGAGACTACAGGCGTGTAACACCATACCAAGCTAATTTTTGTATTGTTAATAGAGACAGGGTTTAACCATGTTGGCCAGTATAGTCTCCATGTCTTTACCTCATGATCTGCCCACCACAGCCTCCCAAAATGCTGGGATCACAGGTGTGAGCCACTGTGCCCAGCCATGCTTTTTTTTTTTTCTTTTTTTAAATTCATGAGTAATTTTATCCAATTTGCACTTGTTCTCTCAGAGATTAGTTAAAATAATAACAGAAGCAAGAAAGAACAGAGGATTATATTTCATCCATTAATTATTTGTTCATACAATTTGATCATTTAGTGGATGCCCTTTTAGAAGAAATAATCATTTTGCAGACCTGGTTAATACTTATATAATGTCACACAGGTGACTCCTCGCCTTCTCTGGCTTATGGTTACTAGGAAAGAGCTCAGATTAGCAGAGTGAGCAGCAATTCAAGAAATTTACCTTTGTTTTCCTGTATTTGGAAGCAAAGATTCCACATGTTGCTAACATAAAGAATGCTCGTTCTATTACCTTTATAGTCATATCCAGTAACAAAAGTTGTTTGGGAGTACAAACCAGTGATCAAGAAGTAGAGAAGTAGATACTGAACCCGTAATAAGTTCAAGACAGTTTCTAGCCCTGTGGGAAATTCATAGATATATAAGTTACAGTGAGTTAATGACACCAGAAGCTAATGATAAGCCATCCAACATCTTTGTTCCCTGTAACCTCAGACTAAATCTAGTTGCTTTTTAAAATGCATCTGTCAGAGTAATTTAACATGTGATTGGTAAACAGAGAGGGGCCTATTCCAAATTCAGAATAAATTAGTAACAATATTGAACAATAGTCCTCACTATGTTTCAAAAGAATGTCAGTAGTTTGCATTTAACAAACTACTGATTTTGGACAACAGCACCTACTCTCTGCTATCTGCAATCACAGAGGTCAATAGAGAAAATGGCACAGGGTGTGAAAAGACTAGTTATAATAGGAGGCCCACTGCTATGCTGGGGCACAGCCACAGAACCACTGATTGCATAAGATCATCTATTCAGCCTTTAATGAGCTACTGTTAGTGCTTCGTTCAACCTTCCACTAGTCACCAATTATGTTTACAGTTAGCAGTCTGAGTACATATTTACTTCTCTAGGGAGTGGGTTCATGTGCAGAATTGTGGTGAACAGATCACAGTATGCCCCTCATGCCCTCAATGTACAGACTCCAGGAGACTGCAGTATCATTAGATTTTCACTAAAAAGAAGGGAAAGAAAGAAGGAAAAACAATACAGGAAAGGGGGCTGGAAAGCAGGGCAGAGTAGGAGTGGAGGGTGTGCACTGCCTTTGCTGTCCCTAACAGGAAATTACAAATACAAAAGGCTTGCCCTGTGACTAAAGAAGCGTTTGTTCCCGACCATTAAACCTGGCTTGCTCACCAGAAGGATTTTACAGTCCCTTTGACCATGTTGAAAATTTGAGGATGGAGATAATCCCTATCATTCCTGTTTTTGTTGGTTTGCAAAACCATTTGAGATTGAACCTAGGGCATTTGTCAGTGAGGTCTAATGCACATTTTGCTCTCTTTCAATGAGTATTCAGCAGATTTCAGATCTATAAAAATTCTACTTAGTTTTTGCCTATTTTCTGATCTATGGGGGCTGGGCAGCTCAGCGTTATCTGCGAGGTGCCAGCTGTTGCTATTACAAACAGCATTCAATGGTTCATTTATCTGAATATGTACTGTTACTCGGCAAGATCTCAAGGAAGGAGACTTTGTTGTAATGGTGATGTAGTTCTTTTTTGATGGAGCTCTTGAATAAATATCTTTCATAAAGGGCTCTATGAGTGACTAGGAGCATTTCTTATACACATACTGACTTCAGCAGCTGAGAGATATATGAAAACCCCTTTTATATTCTTACCCCTACCAAAAATTATATGTTGTTGAAACAGCAAATGTCTAACTATAGCATTGAATATTACTCAGGGTATGTAAGTAAAAAGCAATGACTATATTTATTAATCTGATTGCAAATAACATGTTCAGTTATTAGATGACTTACAGAATGTGGGACAGAATGTACAAAGCTGATTCAAAAGTATGTGGACTTCATGAAAGCCATTTAGTGTGTTTTAATTAGTAAATTACACTCTTCTGACCTCATGAATATTAGAATTTAGTACACTTGCTTTTCACAGCAGGGGCCTGAGTTTAATCATCACTTTCATTTAAACTAACACAAGAAATCAATGCCTAGGGTTTTTTGCTTTAATTCCTATAGTAGAAATAGATCTTTATTCATAAAATAGCTATTCTCCCCTCTCATGGATCTTAGCTAGCTTTTAATAATTGTCTCTAACACCTGTGCCTATTGATTTAAACATCCTTAGACATTTGGTTTAAAGAAATTTTCAAAAGTTTCAGAATAGGGAGTTACTATTGTGGCACTTTTACAATAAATGTGTGCTTTAGGTAAAATCATGCAAATATCAACTGCATGGCAGCAGAAAGAAAAGTAAAAAATGATGTTTCTATTTTCAATAATAAAAGGCTGGCCAGAGAAAAGCTAGAGTGGGGAAAAAGAGTTGAAGTCTGAATGGGGCTGAGGGCCAAGGAAGAGTGTGGTAAGTGATGTGCAGTGACTGATAGGAGTCAGGGTTATTAAGATGCAATGAAACAAGAAACAGCTGTTTACCTGAAGGGCTGGAAAATGCCCTATGAGAGGACAAGCAATTTTCACTTGGCCCTGAAATGTTACAAGCAAGTTTTAAAAGAGTAAATATAACATTATGAGAATGTAACGGTATAATAAACACTAATTTCGAAAGAGAAACCTGCTGACTAGGCAAAAACCTAAATAGCCAAATATAGTAATGTAATTTCACTACTTTTGTATATGCAAAGTGAAGTACCTTTGGCTAATAATAGTGTTCTCAGGTAGTGCCTTACTGGATCTGTTTTAAGAATTGAATGGGACATTTCACAGACTCTCAGATGAGGGAGGGAACATAGCCACTCCCTGTTTTCCATTCTGAACTTGTGCTGAGAGAACTATTTACCACAGCCCATTTTAAACCCTGTATTTAAAAATCCATTCTTATATTAAGCAAAGGTAAACCCCTATGATACACAGTAGAAATTCAAAGTCATTGGCATGAAGAATCTTACATTTCAATGAGGAAAACAGAAAAGTGATAGTAGAATTTATGATTGTGAGAGAAATATGCACAGAGTACCCCGAGTTACAAAAAAGGAGCATATATTTATCTCAATCTGAGTAGATGCGGAAAGGACAGAATAAGAAGGGGTTTTCTGGGAATGACAACATGTAAGCCGAGTTTTTAGGAATGTGGAGAGGATAACCCAGTACAAGAAGCAGGAATGAGTGTCCCAAGCAGGGCAATAATATATTCAGAGGCCTAGACATTGGAGGGAGATTGTTGTGAGTGAACATATAATGTACTATAACTCTAAATAGGGAGGCCAGATACCCTTTTCTTCTGTAAATGCTTCTGCTGTTTAAGTACAAAAATATCTATTATGCCTCTTCTGTGCATTAGTTCCTTCTCTTTCCTCAAGTTGCTAAGAAAAGGAGGTAGGAGTGGGGTGGAGGAGAAGCAGGGAAATCTGACATTGCTATTGAACCCTGAGAGAACGCGGTATTTACACGTTGCTGGACTTGCCTGTAAAGACCAAACTCCAGAAACATAACCAATTTTCCTCAAAGGAGCAGGTCCTCAAGTCTCTGTCACTTCTTCATTATGAAGCAGCCCAGAGAACCCCCTGTGCATCCCACTCCACAAACTCTGGTAGCCACTTGCTTCTCAATACACGAAGACGGTTGACTAGGCACATGTTTCTTTTTAGATGAGGCACCCAAAAGCAACACAAGACTCTAGCCACAATGAGACCAGCAATTAGTTGGAGAACAAAACAATAAGAATATACTTATATTTGTCTCCGATGTTTATTTTTTACGTTTTAAATCTATCTGATCTATCTGGTCTTGACCTCAGGCCTACCTAACTTATTCCTTACCTCCAATATAAGCAAGTTCTTCCATACTAAGATTGTTTTATTCCTGCTTCTGATCAGGTCAGACATAAAAGCTTGAGGCATATGTTATTATTTTTTGTTTCATGTTTTAATTGTTGTAAATTCCAAGATATGTTGGGGCTTTTCCTCATCCCTAGTTTTGCAATACCCTATATTATTAATAGACAGAAAAGACACTGAGAGCATACCATGTGCCGGGCACCCTCCCAGGTGCTTTCCATGTACAAACACATTCATTCCTGAAAATCACCTAAAATTTATCTGCAATTGGTACCCACATTTTAATATCTAAAAAATAGTTTTAAAGCGTAGGAATGTGCAGAAAGTCACACAGCTAGTCAGTAGTGGAACATCCAAGCAATCTGGTTTCACAGCCTGCCCTGCTAACCATGACACTGCACTGCCTCGGCCACTTTGCTATACTGCACTTAAGTGTACTAAATGGAGTTTGTATAATTTAGAAAGGCTATTCATTTGTTCTCTCCACTTAGGACATTTACTGTAACTATTAATTGATTAACAAATATTTAATGAGCAACATCTATGTGCTAGGCTCATGGATACATAGGGAGAGAAATCACATGGCTGATGTTTTCATGCAGATTAAATTCTTATGGCAGTAACTGAAATGAAGGAAGATCATTTGAGTTGTGATCTATAGGAGATCCAAAGCTCATCAGAGCCATTGTATACACCAAAACAGGAAAATAAGACCCAAATAAAATTTGTTATAAATATGTACACACACAACTTATCTAAAGTTATAAACAGACCAGTAGAAAAGTGAGAACTAAAATCAGGTCTCTATTTCACTACATTATTACATACGCACTATGAAGAACATAAACAACGTCTTTATTAAAGAAGAGCTTCTGTGTATGGTCTCAGCTATACAAATATATAAATAAATACTCAAGATTAGAAGTGTCAAAAAGTAAACTTAGATGTTTACTTTTCTATGATATTTAAATAATTGTTAACTATATCTTATCCTCTCAAAAATATCTATATTAAGAATATACTAATAGAATGAAAGTATAAACTGAAAAAATATTTGCCTCAAAAAAGAAGACCAACTGAATGTTTGCAAAATGTGCCATTACAAAATTAGTTCGAGTTTGATTTCATGCCCTACTCAGGTTCCTCTAAAGTTGAAGCCCTTCTATTATCTTTTGGCTCACTCCAGACCCTCTGAGAAATGCAAAAATTTTTCAGACTACACCTACGTGACATCCATAATTCAAGCTGACTGTAGGAAAATGAGAGTGATTCCATATTTAGGAACTCAGCTTTGCAGGGTTTCTCCTGAATAATGGCTTTAAATTATGCCACATGCTATGGAGAGCTTGCTTTTTCTTAAGAAAAGATGACTTATCAAACTGTGCTATCTCTTTGGTGAATTGACTAGGCAAAAGAACTCCACAAGGATGAATATAGCTTTGGGGCTGAGAAGGCCACACTTATCTCCTAATAATGATTCTAGTGTTTGTTTAAAGATGAAGAAGATAAACTAGGAACCCTCAAACTCTCCCATTTTACTAAACACTACAGTCTATTTTCACAACTTCAATGTAGCAGTGTATATAATTATTATTCTTATTTTTGTGTAGAATGATTGTATATAAAACTTACAGTGAACTTAATTGAGAACTACAAGGATTTTTATGGGATGGTAACCACTATGTGTTCACAAATTCGTAGAAAACTGGGTGTCCTCTTACATTATTTAAAGAAGAATTGGCTTTGGAACAATTAGTTTGTCTCTCACTTTTTGTTTCGGGTTCAGAAATTGTTCCTGGGGTAAGGGGCAGTCTACTTAGAAACCTTTTAATTCAATCTTGTGAAAAAAAATTTTAAATATAGCCTTAACTTTTTGGCTTTCACTTAAGCTTTGTTTAAATTATAAAATCTACAGTACTTAGCAACTACTCACTTGTTGCCTTAGCTAATGAGATGTAATAGATTTGCTAGGTAAGAGAAAATAGAAAAAGGTAAATTTTATATAAAAATTACTTTATATATAATTATTGTTAAAATCTTTGGTTTTTGGTCATCAAAACTAACCAAGCAACTCTAGCTCTAGTGAACTAAGCTTTCTAAATCTGTATTTATTTATTCCAAAAAATTGACAGTCTCCCAAAATAGTTCATATGGAATATTTTGTAATAACAGCCTATGTTGCATAAGCAACATGAGTTACCCTGAGCCTATGTACCTCATGGAGTGGTTGTGAAGATTGAGTTGTTGCAAGTAAAGCACTTTCTTGCTGTTTTGTGATATATTTTTAGACAATAAAGCAATATGCTAAGAGAAATGTGATTCTGAATGATGATGATGGGTATTGTCAGGATAATTATCAATCACTGATATCAATTGACCTATCTTGAGGAGCTGCAAGACCAAAGATTTAATTACGCTCATTATGCTACTTGGTACATTATGTTCCTTGACTAACTTAGAAAAACATTTTTAATAACAAAGGTTGGAATACAAATAATATTCCCATAATCTTTAATTTACTTTAAGCAAAATCAGTTGCCCAAGATTTAATGTGAGCTCTGAAAATCCATTTTCCATAATAAGATACAATAATGCTTTTAAAACTCAAATGGAATACTCTAACTCACCGGTTAAACATTTCACAGCTTGCCCTTGGTTGTAGGTTAACGCTCTAAGACTTTACTGGGTTCTACAATACCCTGCCTGGTCTGTAACCTCAGTTCTTCAGTCTCATCTAATGGCATTCTCTACCTCCCACCTGCACTCAGCCCCACTGGGCTCCTCTTAGCTTTTCAAACATACCTTGCTCCCTTCTTCTTCAAGGTCTTCACACATATCCTTCCCCTATCCCTACTCATTTTGCTTAGTAATTTTATTGATAACCTCAAAGAGGTCTCCAAAGTAGATGTGAGCATTCTTTGAGGAATGTGAGACAATTCCTTTGGGGCCTGGAAAAAATTAGAGCTTTTATTCTGCTTACTTTTACCTAAACATAAACTATGCTTTAAAGATATTGAAATAGCCATTGGCAGGAGTATTTACAATTTTTGCATAAACATAAACATATTTGGAGTATATTATATAAAAAATATTTGTAATCCACTGCCTCAGATCTCAATTCAACTGTCATTTCTTCATGAATGTCTTTTTTTAAATGTCAGACCAAGAGAAAAACTCACCTTGTAGACCCACATAACACCAGACACTTCTGGGAAGCATTATGCTAGTTATAATCTTACATTTATTTTTGAGACTATTTGATTAATGTCAGTTCTTATTCATTGAACTCTCTCATGATGGCAGGTATTGAGGTCTATCTGCTTTTTTGAGACAGAGTTTCACTCGTGTTGCCCAGGCTGGAGTGCAAAGGCACGATCTTGGCTCACTGCAACCTCCGCCTCCCAGGTTCAAGAGATTCTCCTGCCTCAGTCTCCTGAGTAGCTGGGATTACAAGCATGCACCTCCACACCTGGCTAATTTTTGTATTTTTAGTGGAGATGAGGTTTCACCATGTTGTCTAGGCTGGTCTCAAACTCCTGACCTCAGGTGATCCACCTACCTCGGCCTCCAAATGTGCTGGGATTACAGGTGTGAGGCGCACCCAGCCCTATTTTTGATCATGTTTTATCTTCATAATACCTAGCATTTTGCCTGACTTATCCCAAGTAATCGGTAGGTATTTAATGAGAGGTGCATATGAGGGGGGTGTGTGTGTGTGTCTATAAATCATATTTACAAATATATACACACACACATATACATAAAAAATTAGCCAAGATGAAAGCTCTGTAAGTGGAGATTTGCACTTTTTCCTTCCAAATTTCTAACCAAAGCACTTTTTCCATTTCTCTAGTTCCTTTTCCATTGATTTCAGTTGACTATCTTTGTGTCATATGTTTATTTGCCACAGATTTGTTAGGACAAAGCTCAAATATCAGCTGGGTCCGTGATGCCCACAGTAATTGCAAAACTGTTTGCTGTAAAACAGATTAAGAGGCCCTACTCAACAAGCAGTGAGCCAAGTTCTTCCCTGGTCGCTTCAGGAACATGTGGCAGGGCTCTGTAATGTGATGGATAACATATGAAGTGCAAGGAGCCACCCATATGCTGCTGCAATTTTCCTGTACAGGATGTGCTCTTTGGACTTAATAATGGTGATTTAGGACACTGGTGAAAATTCCAGTTCTCTTTAGATCTCATTCAGAGTCCCCAGGCAGGGGGTGGCAAACATATAATCCTACACTGCAGGAAAGGAAATGAAAGAAAGTAAAAAAGGCCTCCAGGACTGCCTTATATTAGAACTGATCAGATCAGCTTGTACTACCTGTTACACAAAGGAACAGATACCACTGCTGAAATCCTAACAAAGAGTAACATGCAGAAATTCACGTAAAATGCTTTTAATCTGGGGTAGGGTCAGAGGAAGGAATGCTACTTATTCCTATCTGAACACTTATTGATACATATAACCAAAAATTAAATTAACAAAACACATGTTTGGGATTAGGGAAGAATGACAGGGTGAACAGCAGCGTATGTAGGAGGATGGCTGGATTTCAGTGGACAGAAAGTGTGGTGTGATGGGGATACTGCTACTAAATGTTATGAATTAAGTCAGACTTTATTGATAGGAAAAACTGGTTCAACGTGCTACATTTCTTCTGTATCTCAATACTACATTCAACAGTATAACAACCTTCTACACAGTGACTAACACAGAATGCTACATTTAAAAAATGTTGCAAGCAAACCAAAAACTTTTTAGAAGAGAAGGACCAGTATGATGAGATGACACAACATGATACCTAAAATAAAATGGTTAACAAAAAATCATAATCAGGATGTAATCACAGGAAAAGAAGGCTGTGGAGAAATGTGGTTGGTTGTTTCAAGTAGAAAAATGTGTTGTGTGAAAGGAATATCAGGTAGAGAATTAGGCATATTATTTAGATCCTTAACGAGCAGCACTGGGACCCATGGATAGAGGCTTCCAAGATGAGTTTAACTTCATATAAGGAAAGATATTCTTAGGACTCTGATGACTGAGTAGGCAGTCTTAGGAAGGAGGTTATATGTGAAGCACTGGAGGTGATCAATCAGCCCAGATTACTGGTTTTCAAATCCTTCGGATTGTCAGAATCACCTGGGAGAGCTTAACCAAGCCCAGACCCAAGTCCCAGGGTGGTTCTAATGACTGGGCAAGTTGTGGAGTCCCAGTGCTAGATTATCATTCTGTGATTGTATAGATAGAAATCAACTTCCCTTCCCTGCTTGAATTATGAGTCCTTTTCTCACTGAGACCTGATTCTATCTTTCTCCATAACTTATAGGGATAGTAACATTAAAAGTACTGAAAAAAGGAAGAGGGGCATCTCTGAAGTTAAAGAGGATTTCAGTGAAAAAGTTTAGTTTCCTCAGGTACTCCTATGTTCATTGCTTTATTCTCTGGCTATATTCCCTAATGCTGCAATCACTGGTAATAAGGAGGAATAAAGATCCTTGTTAGTCACTTCAACCACATCATGTGGTAATTACTCTCCTTATAAGAATTACATTATGACTCCAAAATACATGGCAAAAGCATATTTCAAAAAAACATAGAATGGAAGAAAACATAAAATAGAAATAAGGAAAGAACATTTTTAAATAAGATATATGATATACTTAGAATATCCTGGAAACATACAGCCTTCCAAGATTGAACTAGGAAAAAATTAGATCCTAAACATATCAATAATGACTTTTGAAATTGGATCAGTAATAAAAAGCCTACCAACCAGAAAAAGCTTATGGACCAGATGGATTCACAGCCAAATTCTACTAGATGTATAAAGGTACTATTCCTACTGAAACTATTCCAAAAAATTGAAGAGGAAGGACTCCTCCCTATCTCATTCTATGCGACCAGTGTTATCCTGTTACCAAAACCTGGCAGAGACACAACAAAAAAAGAAAACTTCAGATCAATATTCTTAATGAACACAGATGCAAAAATCCTCAACAAAATACTAGCAAACCAAATCCAGCAGCACAGCAAAAGGCAAATCCATCACAATCAAGTAGACTTTATTCCTGGGATGCAATGTTGGTTCAACATATACAAATCCATAAATGTGATTCATTATAAAAATGGAACTAAAAACAAAAAAATGATCGTCTTAATAGATGCAGAAAAGGCTTTTGTTAAGTCAACATCCCTTCATGTTAAAAACCCTCAACAAACTAGGCATTGAAGGAACATACTTCAAAATAATAAGAGCCATCGATGACAAACTCACAGCCAACATTACATTGCATAGACAAAAGTTTAAAGCAACACCTTTGAAAACCAAAACAAGAGAAAGATGCCCTCTCTCATCACTCCTAATTCAACCTAGTACTTTAAGTCCTACTTAGAGCCATTAGGCAAGAGAAAGAAGTAAAAGGCATCCAAATAGGAAGTCAAAGTATCTTTGTTTGCAGATGACTCAGAAAACCACTCAGTCTCTGCCCAAAGGTTCTCTGATCAGGTAAACAATTTCAGCAAAGTTTCAGGATACAAAATTAATGTATATACATCATCAGGAGCATATCTATATACCAGCAACATCCAAGCTGAGAGACAAACCAAGAACACAATTCCATTCACAATAGCTACATATGGAATAAAATACCTAGAAATAGAGCTAACAGGGAAGTGAAAGATCTCTACAACAACAATTACAAAGCACTACTCAGAGGAATCAGAGATGACACACACATAGGGAAAAACATTTCATGCTTATGGAGGAGAAGAATGGTTAAAATGGTTGTACTGCCCGAAGCAATTTACAGATTCAGTGCTATTCCTATCAAACTACCAATGACATTCTTCATAGCATTAGAAAAATACTATTTTAAAATTCATGGGAACCAAAAAAGGAGCCCAAATAGCCAAGGCAATCATAAGCAAAGAAACAAAAAAACAAACCGGGAGGCATCATGTGATCTTCGACAAAGTCAACAAAAACAAGCAATGGGTAAAGGAATCCCTATCCAATAAATGGGGATGGTATTCAATAAACAGGGCAGAAGATTGAAACTAGACCCCTTCTTTATACCATATACAACAATAAACTCAGGACAAATTTAAGAGTTAAATATAAAACCTAAAACTATAAAAATCCTTGAAGACAACCTAAGAAATGCCATTCTGGACATAAGATGTTGGAAAGATTTCATGATGGAGACACCAAAAGCAAATTGCAACAAAACAAAAATTGACAAATGAGATCCAATTAAGCTAAAAGCTTTGTGAAACATAAGCAACTATCAACAGAGTAAACAGACAACCTATAGAATGGGAGTAAATATTTGCAAAGTATGTACCTGATAAGGATTTGATATCCAGAATCTATAAGAAACTTAGGCAAATTAAAAAGCAAAAACCAACCCCATTAAAAAATGGACAAAGGACATGAACAGATACTTTTCAAAATAAGACATAGATGTGGCCAAAAAGCAAATGAAGAAAAGCTCAATATCACTGATTGTTAGAGAAGTGCAAATAAAAACCATGAGATAACATCTCACATCAGTCAGAATGGCTATTTTAAAAAGTCAAAAAATAATAGATGCTGGCAAGGTTGCAAAGGAAAGGGAACACTTATATACCGCTGGTGGGAGTATAAATTAGTTCAGTCATTGTGGAAAGCAGTTTGGTGATTTTTCAAATAACTTAGAACTCATTATTGGATATACACATAAAGGACTATAAGTCATTCTACTGTAAAGACACATGCATTCTTACGTTCACTCCAGCACTGTTCACAATAGCCAAGTCATGAAGCAACCTAAATGCCCAACAATGATAGAGTGGGTAAAGAAAATGTGGTACACATACATCATTGAATACTACAAAGCCATAAAAAAGAATGAGATCACGTTTTTTGCAGCAACACAGATGGAGCCTCGGCCATTATCCTAAGTTAACTAACACAGGACAGAAAAAAAAAATGCCACATGTTCTCATTTATGAGAGCTAAACATTGAGTACGTATGGAGACAAAGAAGGGAACAACAGACACTGCGGCCTACTGGAGGGTAGAGGGTGGGAGAAAGGTGGTAATTGAAAAGCTACTGGCTGGGCACAGTGGCTGAAGCCTGTAATCTCAGCACTTTGGGAGGTCAAGGCAGGTAGATCACTTGAGGTCAGGAGTTTGAGACCAGTCTAACCAACATGGTAAAACCCCACCTCCATCAAAAATACAAAAATAGTCAGGTGTGGCTGTGTACACCTGTAATCCCAGCTAACTTGGGAGGCTGAGGCAGGAAAATCACTTGAACCTTGAAGACGGAGCTTTCAGTGAGCCTAGATCGTGCCATTGCACTCCAATGAGTGAAACCCTGTCTTGGGAGGGAGGGAGGGAGGGAGGAAGGACAGACTACCTATTGGATACTATGCTTACATGCTTACTACCTGGGTGACAAAATGCTCAGTACAACCAAACACCTGTGACATGCAATTTACTCATATTACAAATCTGCAAGTATACCCTTGAACCTAAAATTGAAAATAAAATACACTTGGAATACATTTGGCAACATTCGATGACTGGTATGTGAATGTGTAGTGGATGTAAGGACATACTCTATGAAGCATTCTGAAACCTCATTGCATATAAAGAACATTTAAGTTTGTTTGCATGTGTATTTTAAGGCTACACCTTAGAGATTCTGATTTAGTAGGTTTTGAATGAGGCCAGAAATCTGCATTTTTGAATAAGCAGAAGGAGCAATTCTACACACTGAATTGAGAAAAATAATGCTTTATATTGCTTTCCAATAAAATGTTCTGCAATGATGGAAATGTTCTACAAATGTGCAATTCAATGAGGTAGTCTCCAGCCACATGGGGCTATTTCATACTTAAAAGTAGCTAGCACAAGTGAGGAACTGAGTTTTCAATTTTATTTATTTTAATTATTTTAAGTTTAAGTAGTCACATGTGGCTAGTAGCTTCCACATTATAGAGTTGAGCTTTAGAATATACTGTACTTTGGTGACAAGGAGCATGAAAAGGTTTTTGCATTGTACCCACCACAGTTAGGAAGCAAGAGATGCTATACATATCTCCAGAATAGCATGAATTAACATTTTCTGCAGAATGTTTCCATCCAATCCAAGAGTGAATATAGCAGTATGATTTTACATTAGTATTCAGAATTATCAGAGTAAACATGTTTATTCCTATACCAGTCTGTAAATAGCGAGTAATATTATAGTCATAGTGAGATCTAAATGGGCCATCTGTGGTTAACTCCATTTATTTGTACTTGAAATGACTGAACATTGAGCAGTGGGTATGCCATTAGACGATGTGGCAGCCTCACCAGTTAGCTCTATTACTGTTCTGCCTGTGTCTAATCAGATCAGGTACATAAGCCTGGACTAGGTGTTAGAAATGTAGGTTGAAAAGAGCTCCCCAGATCCATTGGCCTCTTTGCTATAAGCAAACACTAGGAATGCTGACTGCCAAGAAAGTTACAACAGAAGAAATTGAGATTCCAAAGTGTCTACAGATGGGCTTAGTGCCAAGAAATATTCTAAATCAAAGAGCATCAATGTGTAGAATCCACACACCAAAAAAAGATGACACAGCAATTCTTCTTCCAAAAAAAAAAAGAAAAAAATAGTTGGATTCCTATGTCAGGCTTAGTGGGAATAAGAAGTCTCATATTTATTGGATCTGCAGAGAAGCATTTAGATAGAAAAGCTAGAAAATACATACACAAAAACATACACATATACACATAGACTAAATAGAGGTTGGCAGGCAAGGGTGGGGAATAGTGGATTTGGATGCAGAAATGAGAGTGCATAATCATGTCAAAATAACTCACCCCCAAGCAGAAAAGAAAATGAAAGGGAAGTAGGGCAGAAAAGAAAGAACATTAATGGATCCACCGCCTCCTTTGCCCCTAGAGACAAAGGTTCTTTCTGCACATTCACATTAGCATTTTGGCATATGAAAATGAATGCTAGTGCTAGCCTATAATAAATTACTGCTCTCCAAACTAAAATCTTAGACAAGCTTATGTGGCTGGTAATAAGTGGTCTTAAATAATTGTTTTTAGAAATTCTGTGCTTGGCAGTACACATGCCTTGTGCATGGTTTGGTGTTGGTGAAATTCCATATCCTGCACAGCTTGGTGAAGTTGCCTGGTTCCTGGGAGAAACTCCCCTAGAAAACCAGTTCTGGCCAGAAAACAGGAAGGCGGATGGAGTCTGGAACCAACACTTCTAAATCTTTTTCTCATGATGTTAGGATATAGTGAGGACTCAGCATATACATTTGTTTCTTAAGATTCACTTTTTTATCAGAGTTGGGAAACTATTCCCTATTAAAATGTTTCATTAAGCTGTTTTCTACGTGTTACTTTTTTTTTTTTTTTAGAGAAAAGGAGAAAGAAACAGCAAAAGAAAGAAAGAAAAAGAATGAAAGAGAAAGAAAGAGGAAGAGAAAGAGGGACTTTTACAAACACAACTTTGTTTTTCTGTGGGTACAGGGGTGTGTGTGTATGTATATAAATGTGTATGTTTTATATGTGTGTAAATATATACATATATATAGTGGCTCTTTACTGATTCTCTCTCTCTCTCTCTTTATATATATATATATACACACACACACACACACAAATATATATATGTAAAGTGTGAAAGCAAAGTGTGTGTGTGTATATACATATTTTGTACACACACACACACTCAAACACACACACACTTTGCTTTCCAAGGCAGTAATGCTGCTGCATATCCCAGCCTTGATAAATATCTGTGACCTACAGTTCTGGCAGAAATTGTAGGCTTTGTTCTCCCTCTCAAGGTGCTCCTTGACAGGATCAATTGTGGTTGCCATGGTTTGGCCTTCAGCCTACATGTTCTCTCATCCCTGGACCTGTTGCTTACTATCCCCACTAGGAACAATAGAAGGCACATGGGAAAGAGGGAAAACAGCAAAATGAAAGTAATTTTAAAAATGAAGACCACACATATATACTTTACAGTGTTCAGAATGCTTTTGCATTTGGAAATAAGGATCATACATGCATCTTGAGGAATCTCTGAGTTATCCAGACAGATTCATAGCTGAGGTTAAAGTTTGCTAGAAAAATGTTTTATGTATTACTGATTTTTGTTTTGTATTTTAACATTGTACCTACTAAATTATCAGCTTGAACTAGGTCCTTTGAATCATGAATATGCCAAATATTTGTACAAATATCGGGTACTAGTACTTTTTAATCCAAACATGTACCATGCTTCTTAAATCCCTGTCCTATTTACTGAATCGAAATGCAGTTAGCAAGAAGCATCTTGTTTCCACAGTGAGATTATCTAACACTCACCAATGCACTATAGGATGGATAGAGCAACAGTCTGCTTAAAACTTTTGAAATTGTGCAAAAGAGGCAATCATTCTTCCTTTTCATTCCTGACTCCATCATGCAAGAGTTGTGCCAGATACTAAACAAAATGAGTGAGGAAAAGTAGAGGTTTCTATTAGGTTGGTGCAAACATAATTGCAGTTTTTGCCATTAAAAGCAATGGCAAAAACTGCAAATATATTTGCACTAACATAAACAAATGAAGGTAAGAGTGTGGAAAATAAGCCATTTAGGAAGTAATCTTGTTTCATTTGAAATCAACATAGGGTCACTAATTCAACTATATGTATGTGTGTGTATATATATATATATATATACACACACATACATATAGTTGGAATACATGCACACACACATATATACATATACACTCTCAAGTAGCTAGATGCTACTTGAGAATGGAAAATACATCATGTTCATGCTTATATCTGAAGTAACAAGGAGGGGATCTGAAACAAAGAGACATTCCAACTACATAGTTGTATAGTATAAGCATGAACAAGATGATGTATTTTCCATTCTCAAGTAGCACCCAGCTTAGCAAGGCTGATGACCAGGAAAAAATGTCAGTGCCAATACATGGTGTTGGGGCAGCATGAAGGAGACATGCTAACTAGTACTGAGGTATCAGCAAAAGGCTTCCTATAGGAAAAGAACTAAACTTGTCTATTATTTATGAGCTAGATTATCTTTATCAGGTTATCTGCCTCTCTGAGCCTGACTCCTCACTTGTAACTTTTTTCAAGATCCCCAAAGCTCAAAGACTACCAAGATACTTGATGTAAACATTCACTGAATTTGTCCTCCCCATATTAATTACTCAGTGCTTCATCCAGGTAGTATAGATAGTATATCCGAGCAGACCATGCTCCTAGTTTGAAATTTTGCTTTTCTAGCATGTATACCAAGTCTAGCTTCCTTCACCCTTTGGCTGTGGGAAGGAGCTGATCTCAGATGTTTGGGCTTGGCTGTGGGCAGTCACTGCTGACCTCTCCCCAGACACAGTCCAGCTCTACACTGCAGTTGTGCCCCCATCATTGCAGCTTTCTCCTCTTGTGTTAAATCAATAGTTTATGACATCTACAAGGGAAAGCTGTAAATTTAATTTTGTCCCCTGCAGTGCAATTCCTATCTTGTTTGCTGGCAACATAATGAATGTGTTTGCCCTCCAGACCACCCACCCAGTGGAGCAATTGGAGAATAAAGGAGAAAATAGCAAAACACAATGAGGTAGATAGATTAAAACTCAGTTAATCAGAAGCTTAGCTATAGATAGGCAGATGTTTGTTGTGTATAAATACACACACGCACACACATTTCTTTTCAGAAATCCACCAGAGAGGAAATGATAATTAAGGAAAATTTAGGCTCTATCTGTGCCTTGCAAATTAAGGATGGTCCAGTTAGATTGTGTTTAATTATGAGAGAAATGTGACCAGGGCAGGCTAGTCTTAATGGGTTAGTTTTTCTCTACCCCACAGGCCTCATCTGCTGTCACTCCCCTCTTGTTTTTAATGCTGCAAACATGCCAAGCTTCTTATCACCAGGGGCCTGCATGGCTGAGCCCTGGAATATCTCTCCCCAGTTCTCTGCATAATTGGCTTCTTCTCATCTTAGAGGTCTCAGTTCCCTTCCCACCCCATTCAGGGTGTCCTGATCCCTTTAGCTCTGTTGCATAATCTCAAAAGCCCTTATCACCATCTGAAAAATCGTATGTGTGTATTTCCTTGTTCTTTATGTGTTTTTATGTTTGTTGCAATAGATGATGGTAATTTTGGCGGGCTAGGGAACTTGTCTATTCTATCCCCCATTTAGCCCCAGTGATTACCATAATACCTATCATGTCATTGCTCAATTACATGCTGAATCAATGAATGAATGATTGACGTAGTAGTAAATACTCAGAAGGAAAAACTTTCAGCAGCCTTCTGCCATTAGAAGAATACCCCAATTTATCCCCTGACAACTGCTCTCTCTGGAGCACTTGCCGTGTGCCAGACACATTTCTAAGTACTTTGCATATTTAGTCCTTACACAAAATTTAGGAGCCAGGTACTATTAGGATGTCTACTTTTTAGATGAGGAAACTGAGGCACAGAGATCTTCTGTGACTTGTCTGTGTTCACAAAGTTACAAGTGGCAGAACTAGCCATTGGATCCAGGCAGTCTGGCTCCACAGTCTATGCTCCTAGGAAGTATTCTATACTAGCTCTCAATTTGTTGCACTGTTATAAGCAATTGCAAGCACTCAGCACTGAAACAACAATAATACCATTTTGTTATGCCTGTGAGTATGTGCCTGTGTATATATGCATGTATATGTGCACATATATATGTATGCATTTTTTACAATTGCATTGGACCATAGGCTTAAAAAATATATAGTCATTGTATCCAGAAAAAATCCAGTGTATACATTTAGGATCCATCTACAGAATCCTGTTACCTGATCACGTCATCAAACCTATCCAGCTAACGACTTTTAAATCTAAAATTAAAAATTTTTAAAAAAATTTTAATAGTGTTTTGGGTACAGGAGGTTTTTGGCTACATGGATAAGCTCTTTAGCGGTTAGCAGTGATAGCTGAGATTTTAGAGTACCTGTCACCCAAGCAGTATATTATACTGTACCCAATATACAGTCTTTTAGCCCTTATCCCCCTTCCAGCCTTCCTGCCTAGAGTCCTCAAAGTCCATTACATCATTCTTATGCCTTTGCATCCTCATATCCAGCTCACAATTTATGTAGTTGTATTGCACATGAGTGAGGACATATTTCTTCATAACATTATTTGGACTGAGAGGTTATTATACAAATCCACTCGTCAAAAAGGATAGAGGAAAAGATGTGAGTATGTAGACACAATGAAACTGAATCAAAACGAGAAAGGATACAGGATCTTATAAAGATGTAGCTGGCCTGTATATCTGATCTATATACAGCTCTCTGATTATCTATCCATCCATTTATCCATCCATCTGTTCATTCATCCATTCTTCTATCCTCCATCTGTCCTTCCACCCAGCTATTGAATTCTTGTCATGGATCAATCACTATATAAGTGATGTAAGTAGAGAATGTAAGTCACCAAGGCAGATACTGCCTCTGTCCCCATGGAGAAACATTTTGGCATGCACTGTTTTCAACACCTCTCAGTCTACACTGCTTATATACAACATAGTATATATAATAATATAGAGTTATTATGCAAAGCCAATTCAAAAACAGGGCAGAGATAAACCTGTGTGTGAATATAAGGATTAAAAGCTGAGCAGGAACAAAAGCACAGCCATCAAGAGGAGAAACACTTGGTAAGGGGTCAAAAGGCAATGAGAGTAAAGGAGCAACTATGAAGCCAAGGGATAAAAGAAAAGTAAGGGACCCATGGAAGAGTAGAATTGAAGAAGGAAAACCAACTCTGTACCAACAGACTCAACAGGTGAGGCCCGTGTTTCTAGGATAGATAGGACTGTTCATCTTAAAGTATTTTTTAAAAAGCATTATTTCAAGATCTATTGGTGGAAATAAGTTGTTTAGATTGTTCCTTTTTCTAAAGAATACCAAGAACTCCACCAGCCCATCACCACTGTTTGTTTTAGGAAAGACATATTGAAAGTTACTATTATTATTTACTGACCAATGAATCTGTCAGGTATAAGAGATGATATCCCTGGAGAGGAGCTCTGTGCCATGAGGGGAGGCAGAACTATAGCTGCATTTCCTAAGAATCAAAGAACATTCATTTACATTTGAAACAAGAGAGAAAAAAATACCATCATTTTATTGTCAGTTTTGTTCCAATCAGTCCACCCCTCGCCATGACTGCCAAGTTGTCCTTTGATAGAAACTCATCCCACAGATAAGATGTAAAATTTTAATGAGATTATTTTGATGTTTTCAACCTCTAAGAATGTCCCCCAGAAGTCTTGTGGAGAAACACATTTCCTTTTGCTTTTTCTCAGCATATATCTGCTTCCTAACTTACAGAGTTCTGACACAGATTGATTGGAATATCCCTGGCTATGCAATAGGTGTTTGCTCCCATGGTGTGAGTTGACAGGGTGCAGGACAGCCTCAGTGACCTGAACATCTTCCTCACTGATGCCAACAATTCCACGATTAGTGATTAATACTTAGGATAAATCAAGGAGCTATTATGGATTAAGTACTTTGGGAGGCTGAGTCAGGAGGATTACTTGAGCCCAGGATTTTCAGATTAGCCTAGGCAACATAGCAAGACTCTGTTTCTACAGAAAATTTAAAAAAACACTAACTATATGTGATGCCACATGGCTGTAGTCCTAGCTACAAGAGAAGCTGAGGTGGAGGACCCCTTGAGCCCAGGAGTTCCATTTACAGGGAGCTTGATCACACCACTCCATTCTAGCCTGAGTGACACAATGAGATCCTGTCTCTCATAATAAATAAATAGCTCTATTCTCTACTGTTGGGAGTCAGGATAAGGCATATGGGGGGAAAATAGCAAGGTACACCAAAACTTAAATTGCTTTTCTCCCAAAATGGCTGTAGTGAATCTAGCAGTGGAACAATTGTGCTTAAGTATCTGTTTCTGTTTTCTAGTTCACATCCTGACCAGAGGAAAAAATGGGAAAATAGTCTTAAGAAAGGGATGGGTACATGTGCTAAGGTATTCATCATAGGTTAAGCTTCCAGAGTCTGTTCCCTCTCATTCACACTGTTCTTCCTTTCTGATTCTCATTATGAAGGATGTAGCAGTGAACAATACACAACGATATGAGTGTGTCCAGAAGGTCCAAAGCCCAGCAATACCAACAGAAGGATCCCCATTCCTCACAGAGAAAGCCATCACTGTTTATAAGGAAGGCCTTCCAAAAATTAAACTCATTTTATAAATTCTTCATTTTAAAATCACACCCTCCAAAGATAACCTTATTTTCTTAAACCCATTTCATTCTTTGTAGAAACAGAATTATTGCATTTTTCAGCTGGAAATATTTTTTAAATCTAATTGATTTTTCTCGCCACTCATGCTGTTGATTACTGACAGTGGGTCTTGTGAAAATAGATTCATCCATTTTTGATGCCTACCATTCAGTAAACTTTTAAAACAAATGGACATGAGTGTGAGGAAGGCTTGTGCCTCTTGTCACAGGCTGTAAACTCCAATGATGGGCACTAAGAATTTCCAGCCAATTAACGAGCTTAACCTTCACCTATGATAAAGCATAATGATACAGCCAGCCAGCTTTCTTGATAATCTATATATGTTCTCGCCTGTGTACTTTGCTTTAGTGTTTAGATTTTTAAGATGCCAACATTTTTAAAATTCCTCTTCAGTAAGGCAATGTGGTACAAGCACGTATATATAAGATTAGACATAACTAAATAAAATTCAATTTGGAAAATTTTTTCCAATTTGCATAGAAAGCAAGAAAAAAGTAACAAGGAAGTCACAATGCCTATCAATTGCCTTGATTTATTTTATGAGCCACTCAGAGGAAACCAGTATTTTTGATTTAATCTAATTGCTCAGTGGCGTAAGATAGCAGAATATATATAATATACTCACTTTGTGGCTACTCTTTGAAAATCTAACAACTGAAAACATCTATATTTTGTATACATTTCCTATTATAAAAATTAAAATTTGCTTTGTGTAACAGACACTGGATAAAACAGTTATTAAGAAATTATGTTTATTATTGGGAAAATAGACATACTTGTGCAGAGTGTTTAAGAACATGTGTTCTAACATCTAGCATACCAGCCTCTGTAATTTACTTGCTATATGATTGTGGTTAATTAGTTAACTTTTCTAACCCTCAGTCTGGATAGGGGTATAATAAAACCGGTTTTAGGTTGGAAGGTTATATAAAACACTACATGTAACACACTTGCTATGTGAGAAGCAGTGAAATTAGCATTCGATATATTAATAACTAGTTGGATGATTTTGGCTATAAAAGAAGAGAACATCCTGACTCAAACTGATCTATACAATAAGGACTTTTATTATCTCACATAATAAGAAGTAGACAAGCTGGGCAGGCTCCAGAGTGGCGTGTCTGACCATTACTTTGCCGTCTCTGTGGTTCCTGGCTTTTCCTTCCCTATGTTCTTTCAATCCTGAGATGCAAGAAAACTGAGAAATTTTTAACAATTTACTTTTCTCATTTCTCATGGACAAGAATTGGATTGTGTGCAGGTTAGTATAGTGGTAAAAGCATGAAAACTGGAACAAGATGACTTGAGTTTGAATTCCAGCATTGTGCCTCATAGCTGTTTAATGTTGGGCTTTGCTTTATTTCTCTGTGCTTCAAATTCCTTATGTATAAATGGAGGTCATCATATTGCATTCCACATTGGATTGTTGGGATGATTACATGGGTTAAGACAAATCATGTGCTTAGAACAGTAGCTGGCATATAGAAAACGTTTAACAGGCATTTGATTTTATAATTCTAAGCCAGTTGCTAAGAAGGGAAATAGGATTACTATTATTAGTTTAGATTAATAAGACTATATTAGCTGGAGATACGATCACATTTCATTAAATCATGCAGGAATATAGAAACCTAACAACAAAATTGAGTTATATTGAATAGAAAACCAAGTCTGACCACTGCACTCAAAGTATTATGACTCTTACTGCTGTTCCTATTATCCTAGTAACAACCTCATGTTACCTTCCCAAATAACAATAACTGAACTGTAGGTGGCCCTACCTGATATTTTTTAAATATGTGAATATGTGAATCTGAACCATGAACATGTTTTTGCCAGCAAGTATTTGGACAAAAAAAAAAAAGCACAACTTCTTATCACTGATAATATCAATAAATAGGATTTTATTTTAGCCTTGAATCATTTCTGAATCCCAAGAATCCAGAGCTTCTGGGCCTTCTGTCCTCTGAGGAACCATCATCCCTGGGACCCTAGTAAGGTGAGGTTTTGACAAAAGGAAACTATAGGAGAATGGACTATAAGGAGCAGGTGGAGAAGAGAGGATCAAATTCTAGACAGGAGCAAAAGAGACCATTTATTTATCTCTATCTCTTTGAAGTTCAAATAGTGACCAGTTCATTGGGGTGCCCCCAAAAAATGACTGATCGATAAAAGGAAGACTGAATAGGCATACATGGATCCTACGTGAGGTGTGCATCCATTCACTCAAAAACTTTTTATTTACATACAATAAAATTACTTCTTTTAGTGCATAATTTTATTGGTTTTGATGAATGCAGAGTCACGTAACCACCAACACTATAAAAACAGAATAATTTTATCGACCTTCTCCCAAAAGGCTAAATAATTAAATTAATATATTGAATGAATATCAATTGAGCTTCTATATCATGTCAGGTACTAAATGTCTACGTATGGATTAATGGTTAAAAAAAATGACTTCTGGCAATGCGACCATTATAGCTAATTGTTTATATGTTCACAAACATCCATAATCTGACAGGCAAAAGGGTTAAAATTATACCAGAGAGAATTAGTAAGAAGTAAAACTGGATCAATTTTATTATTTTAAGACTTTCCTTTCATTTCCTTTTTAAATTTGTTTGTTTACTTGAAAGCTCTTAAGTTCTTTTAACCTAATTGTCAGTGTCTCTTACTTCTTCTGGAGTTAAGAATATCCATATAAGATGAATATAAATATCTGGAGTTTATTACTGTGACTTCCCAAACAACTACTATTTTTTGCTTTAGCTTGTGATAGAGCATAAAAAATGCAGTAGGGATAAAGGCAACTTCAGACCTAGATATAAGAGCATTTGAAAACTCCCAAGAAAGATGGTAGCAATGTTGTTGAGAGGATATGGGATAGAAATATAAGGACCTAGCTTCTCTCAATTATTCTCTCAAGAAGGCCTGCTTTCAGAATCATTAATGTAATGGATGTTTTGTGTCATGATTCAAGCTTTGCTTGATAACCTAAAAGTAAGGGTTGGTTCACTTATACTGGCATGGTTGAGCGAAGTGTTTCTTTCCCCTCTTCACAACAGAAAGCATAACAATTTCCACATCGATAATGACTACTGGGAAGGAGGGAGATAAATGATCAAATGAGAGAAAAAAAAAAAAAGAGCCCCACCTTCTCAAATCAGACACAAAGAGCTGAGCAAATTGTTAATAGTGCCGTCCACTAAATTCTCAAAAATACTATTTCAACACACATGAATGTTATGTTAGCTAAAAGAATCAGGTGAGTCTTCTTGCTGTGGTAAAAGTCCTTTATGGCTATGGGTCTCTTGCACATCCCTGCAATCTTAGTCCACAAAAACAGAGCTGAGTACAGGACTGGCATTCAATAAATGTTGGTTGAATAAGTGACAAAAAAGGAGGCAAGTCAGCTGTCCTGGATGCAAACATAGACCTCTTATAACAAAGCAAATCTCTATTTGGGTAAATCCCACTACTTTCCTTTTTATTACTTCATCCAAATGTTGGTGCAACAGAATGTGATATATACTGTGGGCTTTTCAGTTTGCCAATTAAATGGCTGAACACTGATCACCTTGTGGATAACAAAGATCCATTAGAAAAACATTAATAGTAACTCTAGAATTTATAATCCAGTGGCAAATGCCCACTAATAATTCAGGAGTTAAAAGATGTGTAATTCATTTGCTTTCATCTTCTGTTATCACTTTCTTTATAGCAGGGATAGGACTGTTAAAAATGGAAAACATATGTGTGTAAACCTAGGCAAGCCCTAGATTTCTATTACGTGTATAATACTGCTTTGGCATCAAATATTTTGAAACCCCAGAAATTTGAATCAGTGGATTATGGAAGAATTACAAAGTCAAGTGCTTTAATTGAAGACAAAGTTAGAGTTCATTTAACATTTTACGTTCTGTCTGGCAAAACAGAAGAAATAGAAGAAGAGGGGAAAACAATTTTTTTTCTTTTTTGTTAAAAATTGGGAAAGCAATCTTCAGTTTCCCTTGCCTTCTTCCTCTTCTTCTTCTGAAGATGCATTTCACACAGTTATATTGTTATTGGACAATCTATTTCCTACCCCTTTTGAAAAAGTATCCAGCAGTTTGATTAAACAGTTTTTGGTCCTCACATTCCTATACTTTTCAACTTTGACAGTTTAATTTCCAGACTCAGAACTTTTCCAAATCAGAAAATGCCAGATTTGTGCATTGTCACAGGTAAAAATCAAAGCAGTCTCATTTATTTTCAAAGGCTGTTTAGCTGCCTTTGGACATTTTAAATATTATGACCCAAAAGATTATTTCTACAGCTTATAGCTACAATATGAGCTACCACTGCAATTAATTCTTATAAACTTCCCAAGACAACAGTAACAACCAACACTGTTATGACTATTGATAATGACACCTTGCTTTTTGATGATGCCTTTTATGTCAGCTGATCCCCAAATATTCTGCAAGCCATATTCTTGGGTATCCCTTCACCCATCTTTAGGAGGCAGCCACCATAGGGTAATAAGTAATAGCTGTTTAACACAGCACCAGCCTACCAAACACCACATTAAGACTATTATTCTCTCTTGAAATCTCCAAACAGATATGTCTTTTATTGTGGTCATTCTTTTGTCCTACTCATGGACCAGAAGCATTTTTCAGTAAAGAAAACTGATAACTTCACTAACAAGCACCCAAAGAATTAGCCTATAAAACTATTGGTCATCAAATCTAGCCATATCTTATATTTGTCCCTTCTCCTTCACTTGAACAATAATAGTAAGCAACTTATTACATCGTAGGGTGATTTTTGTGACCATCTTTCAGCTGACTTTCTTATCTCTGCGCTCTTTCTCTATATATAGCTAAGTCCATCTCAAAATGAATACTCAATCCAAATCATGTACAGTGGCTCTCTGCTGTCTACCACATCATATACAAATTCCATCAATTTCCCTTCAAAATCACCCATCATTTAGCCTATTCACCACTCTCTTTTCCATTCTTGTCTTTGAACCTGGCTAAATGTGCTACTCTTTGCTTTAATTCATATCCCATCACCTGGCCTTATTCTTTTGCATTTTAACTTTGTGCACTGGCTTATGCCAACTTCTCTACTGCCCACCTTCTCAGATGTCTCCTCCATCGATATGAGGACAAGTCTAAACTGTAAGAATTCTTCTTTAATAAATATATTCACCACTGGAATTGTTCTTTAACCTACATGATGAGCCTTTACTCACAGTATATAACACTCGTGCTGAGAAAGCTTGGATTATTGTTCTTTAGATATTTTTTAGGTTAGACTATTCTAAATAGTTCTTTAAACTATTCTCTGCAAGGCCAAGGGTATGCTTGCTTTCTTCTTTTTCTTTCTTTGGGAGATAAACTTTTTCATTTTTAAAATGAAAAAAATTGACATTTAATAGTTGCATGTATGTATGATACTTATAATGTATAGTTATCAGATCAGCATAATTAGCATATCCATCATCTCAAACATGTATCATTTCTTTGTGTTGGGAACAGTTGATGTCCTCCTTCCAGCTATTTGAAACAACAGAATATATTATTGTTAACTATAGTCATCCTACAATGGTATAGAACGCTAAAACTTATTTGTTCTATCTAGTTGTATCCTGCTTTGATTCAACCACAGCATCCAGAGCAGTACTGGGATGTCTAAATATCAATAAATACTGATATCAATCCATAAACATTGATTCACTGTAGGAGAGGTATATGCCCAACGAAAGTGAAGAGGAAGCAGATGTATGGCAGCACATATGTGTACCCACATTCAATCACACACATTTACATCTTAGAATCCTTCCTTTTTCTTCTGGAAAAAAAAAAGACTGGGTCAAAGTGAGTGTCAGATGGGTGTAAGTAGACATATTTGCGGGATGATTTGTGAAAGACATTTCTATGCTACGGAGCACAGCCAAGGTTCCTGGTACTTTCAGTACAATGCAGAGAACACTGTGCTAATAGTTACAGTCAATCCAATGAAAACTCACATCGAAGGATGTGAAAGCCTAACACCCAAAGGCAAACTTATTTTTCTGTTAAAACATTGCATCCTTGTGCAACAACACAGAATCATAAAATTAAGAAATAGAGGAGCTTTGGAGGTCACCCAATTTAACCCTTCACTTGATATATATATATATATATTCTTGACATAATGTCCCTGGTAAGAATAATCCTTTACCTTGATAGAGCTTGGCATGAGGCGCAAAAATACCTGCAATTGTTCAATCATTATCCTCACTCATGGAGCCAGAAATGCAGAAATAGAATCAGCATTTTCAGACACCTTATGGAGTACTCTATATGTGTAAAGAAATGCACCAGAAGCCGTAGGAGATGGAGGATTTCATGGATCCATGAAAAATAACCTCTGCTCTCAAAAGAGGTAGGGAGGTATTAGTTTACAGAAAAAAAAAAAGGAAAAATAAAAGAGAAATTTTAACTATAGTACTAGTACAGAAGTAACATTTCCATATTTAAAATCGGAACACAATACATTATTGGCAAAGATTATTGCATATGGAAGAGCAATCAGCACCATTTTATGATGCTGCCCTGCCTCAACTACTGTCATGATCTTATTTTGTTAAAGTAGTGAAAGGATGAAACAACGAAGTAAAGAAGCAAACAACTAAACAGTCAACCAAGCAACCAAAGGTTCTTTGTTAGTGTCAGGAATGATGGGTATGAAAACACAAGCCCATTAGATAATAAGGTACATAATGTTGGGAACCACACCAAATTTTTGTTTGTTTAAACCAGTTGTTATAACTAGTATCATATCTAATATCTGGCACATGGACAGACTCATACAGGAAAAATTAAATTCTGAGTCATTTTTTAATGGGAAGTGGTGTGATTATCATACCAATAGGAACAGAAAGCAGTAACATATGGTCTTCATAAGAGACTTTCAATGGGGTACGGATTAAATAAAGTGAGAAACGGGTATTAAAAAGCTTCCAATAATCGAGGGGTTCTTTAAGGTTAGTATCAGGTTACTATATCTTTCTATTCATCCTCTGACATAGTTAATTTTACTTTTTTATTAAAGTTTGAAAATTGTGTTGTTGTGTTGTTTTCCCAAGTAAATCCTACTTGGAACCCAAGTTATACAAATAGATAAAAGAAAAGTTGGTAAGAGTAATAGCTTTATATATATATATATAGGAAACATCTTGAGAAGCCTCTAATGAATGCTAGAAGTCCTTGGAACAGAGTTTTAAAATCACTGCCCTGAAAGATTCACTAAGTGTATTACAAATCTAAGGAGCAGTGTTTGTGTTCTTGTGTTAGGGCTTTATATAACGCTGATTGTAGGAAGGAACAACAATTTCCAAGGCTGACATCTCTGAATTGTAGTATGTCTCAGAGATTTAAGATAAGGAATGTTTGGATCCTACTTTTCATAAGTGACAAGGGAAACTTGTCAAAATCAAAGGAGAGACATCTTGCCGTGATGGAAGTTAATAGGAATCTGTGTAATGTAGAGCACATGAATACTCTACATGAGAAATCTCCCACAAGGCAAGTATGATACGAGCTTTTTGAGATTCAATAAACGCAAAATAGGTTGGTAAGTTTTAACAATGTGTTGTGTGCATGTTACAATATGAAATGCCACATGTGAATAAACCAAAATAGAGTGATAATTTAAAAAGCTAAACTATCAAAGTAATACAATAAAAATAATTCTTTTTAAAAAATTCAAGGATGAGAAGTAGAATCAATCATGATCAAAAAAGTGAGGAGAGGTGGTATTTTTATCAGGTTTCTCTTGTGGCCTAGACGAGATTGCCCTCAAACTCATGAAAAATAGTCACCCCTTCATTTAGCATGTATTGAGTACCTACTATGTGGAATCGCATATTAGTTATTATAGGGATGCAGCAGTTAAACAAAATGTCTCTAACTTGTGGAAGTTCACAATCTAAATGGAGAGAATCATGCTTTTATAAAACTGCTGCTAGGATATATGGCATATGGTGCTAAATTCCATTAGACATACTGGAGTTAAATCAGTGGGCAGTCTTGAAACTGGAGAGAGGAGCTTAGAGCTTAAATGATGAAATGAGAAAACACTGAAAGCAGGTTTAGTACATAATAATACCTGTCGTTGAGGACAATCACTCTGATAGTCCTGTGTACACGTGTGTGTGTGTGTGTGTGTGTGTGTATGCATGTGTGCTTATGTATGAATGCATATGCATGCAAAAAGAAAGAGATTTAATTTTTATTTATTTATGATTTTAGACAGAGTCTCGGTCTGTCACCTAGGCTTGAGTACAATGGCACGATCTCGCCTCACTGCAACCTCCACCTCCCAGCTTCAAGCAATTCTCCTGCCTCAGCCTCCTGAGAACTTGGAACTACAGGTGCATGCCAGCATACCTGGCTATTTTTAAAAAAATATTTTTAGTAGAGATGGGTTTCACTAAGTTGGCCAGGCTGGTCTTGAATTCCTGACCTTAAGTAATCTACCCACCTCAGCCTCCCAAAGTGCTGGGGTTACAGGTGCGAGCCACCACGCCCTGCCAAAAGGGAAGAGATTTAAAGCAAGTAGATCAGTTAGGAAGCAAGGATGAATCTAAGCCTTATTACCTAAACCAGCAACACATAGAGTAGAAAGCACAGAATGAAATAGAGGAAATATACTGTGAATGCTAAGAAGGAATAGGATGGTTAAGGTATCTAGGTAATAGATAATCTGCACCTCTTAAAAAAAAAGGCTACCAAGCAAATACACAGATTCTTGTCACTTAGGAGCCCAAGACAGACCAAATCTCTTTCTCATCTGGATCTATATCCTGCCCTTTAAAATAGATAATAAAAATAAATACATTTCAAAATTAAATAAAAGGAATTCAGCAGTCAGTTTTAGGCAAAACAATATTCTATCTTGATAAAAATCCCTAACTGTTCCTTTAGCGCTATGTGTTCTCACTATGTTTTCCTTCCTCTTTCCCCATCCTGTAGCAGTCTTGGTCCTTGGGATTTTATCAAATTGGATTTTAATCATTTCACATTTCATGAGAAGATACTGTATCCCAGTGCCTCTGCAAGGGTCTCAGCTTCCCAACTTTTACTACTTAAAAAAAAAAATGCCTCTTACTAGCAGTGTAGTCCTCCTCATTCCTGCAGAATTACCCCTATGATTGTGACGCAGTTTAAATTTCTCAAGAATATAAGCAAACAGGATGAAAACAAGGACTTACATGCCAAGGCTTCTTTCTGTCTGCTTGTGCTGCTTCCTGCTGTACTTCAATCCCCACAAAACATGAAAACCTTTGTAGATATCTGGAAACAGTTTCATCTATGGTAACTTCCTCAAATAATTTCTCTACTTAGAGAATAAACACACTACGTGAAAGCGACACAGAACTATGGTCGCTATGGTTGCTGTTTGCGGTGGTCTAAGGAGGAATAAGTTGACACACCTAGTAACAGCGGCTGTCAGCCTTACACATCCCGGGACTCACACAGTGCTGTGGAGAAGAGGTTGTTCACTATATAAACAGGTATCCAGCAAGGAGGACCTGCCCATTCCAATGGAAAACCCTTATAAAGAACCCCTTAAGAAATGTATCTTGTGTGGAAAGCTTATAGATTACAAGAATGTACAGCTTTTGTCCCAGTTTGTTTCTCCATTTACCGGATGCATTTATGGAAGGCACATTACAGGTCTTTGTGGGAAGAAACAGAAAGAAATCACAAAAGCAATAAAGAAAGCTCAAATAATGGGGTTTATGCCAGTTGCATACAAAAATCCTGCATATCTCAAGGATCCTAAAGTTTGTAACAACAGATACAGGGAATAAATTCGATCATACTACCACCAATAAACCTATTTTACAGTTTAAAAAAAAAAAATAAACACACTAGTAAGATCACAGAAGGGCATAACTTTTGTATTCAAGAACTCCCCGTTGGAGAATGCCATCTATGCTTGGTGGCTGCACATTAGAGGGTGAATTTGGGTAGAAGGAAGTGGTTAGAGAGGGAATAATTGATTAGGTGAGTGTATCAGTCTGTTTGCACACTGCTATAAATAAATACCTGAATGTAATTTATAAATAAAAAAGGTTTACTTGGCTCATGGTTCTACAGGCTGTGCAGGAAGCATGGCTGGGGAGGCCTCAGGAAACTTTCAATCATGCTGGAAGGGGAAGCAGGCATGTCTTACATGGTTGGAGCAGGAGGATGCAAGTAAAGGGGGAGGTGCTACACACTTTTAAACAACCAGCTCTCCTGAGAACTAACTCACTATCATGAGAACAGCAAGGGGAAAATCTGCCCCCATGAACCCATCAGCTCCCACCAGGCCCCTCTTCCAACATTAGGGATTACAATTTGACATGAGATTTGGGCAGGGACACAAATCCAAACCATATCAGTGAGCATGTTGACAGTTCCCAAGAATATTGTCAGAAAAAAATATAAGAAAATGTACCTAATCAATTACTGCTAGAAAGAAATACTTTTGACCTCCTAGTCTTTTTAGTAGTTTTTGTTATTGTTGTTCAATAGAATGCTTGTGCTTGGCCAAAGAAGTGATATTTGTTCTAAGTACATATAACATATTTATAATAGCATTATGACAAACAGCTTGGATTTAGATCTGAATATGTTTGCTCATTTTCATTCAATTATTTTTTCAAATGACAAATGTTTTTGAGATTATATACTTAGTCTCCAGAACATCAGAGGTAATATGTACAATAAATATATGTCAGGTTCTATGCTTTGTCTTGGGGGTATATGCATGCATTAAACAAATACCGTCCCTGCTCTCATGGAACCTGAAGTTCAATTGGGGCAATGGGCACTATTCAAATAACTGCTCAAATGAATATATAATTATAACTATAAAGGAAAGACAAGCAAAATACAAGATACAAGGAGAGTTCATTACCTGAATGTGGAGATATGAAGATTTGGATTTTTTTTATCCCAGATATTTTTATCATTTTTCTGTGAGAAGCTAGAGTATTAGAAATGATATTAGCTGGGTGCGGTGGCTCATGCCTATAATTCCAGTACTTTGGAAGGCTGAGGTGGGTGAAGTTAGGAGTTCGAGACCAGCCTGGCTAGCCTGGTGAAACCCTGTCTCTACTAAAAATACAAAATTTAGCTGGGCATGGTGGCAGGCACCTGTAATCCCAGATACTCAGGAAGCTGAGGCAGGAGAATTGCTTGAAACCAGGAAGAGGAGTGCGCCCTTGCACTCCAGCCTGGGAAACAGAGCGAGACTTCATCTAAAAAAGAAAGAAAAAGAAAGGAAAGGGAAGGGAAGGAAAAGAAAGGAAAAAGGAAGGATATTAAACAAGTTAAATATTTGTTACAGTGAGGAAAAGAACTGTTCCATAGGGAAGATTTCTGGGAGAGGGAAAAGCATGGGTGATGTGATTTGAAATGACTTTTGGCTAATAGAAAAGGGTCATACAATTCTTCTTATGATGTAATAAACTGCTCATTTTCAAGGCTGAGGAAGTGGAGGAAAAAGATAAAATGTCAGATATGCCTGGATTTGATGACCAATAGTTTTATAGGCTAATTATTTTGTTACCTACAAAAGTTATGCTTTCTTTACTGAATTGCATCTCTATAAGTAGGGCAAAGCAACCAACATAATACAAAACATAGACATTATGATGGCTATTACTATAAAACATTTTCTAAAATTTTGAAGAGAGAATAATAACCTCAATGTGATGTTTTGTGGGCAGTGCTGTGTTAAACAGCTATTACTTTTTACCACAAAGATGGTTGCATCCTTAAGATGGGTTAGATGATTCCATGAATATGATTTGTAGAATATTGAAAGAGCTGCTGAAATGAAGGCAGCAAATGACTGCAGCTAAAAGTCGGTCAAGAACAGGCCAAGAGAATTTTCATAGTGTTTTGTACTCCAAGTAATTCTTTTAAACATTAGTTTTGCCCTGTATGTAAGAATTGTGCTTGGTCAAAGAAATAGTATTTGTTCTAAGTACACATAAAATCCTTATAATAGCATTATAACAAACAACTTGGACTCAGATCTGGAGACGTTTGCTCATTCAGTCAATTGTTTTTATCAAATGACAAATTTGAAAAATCCATACTTCATCCAGGTATAACTTAGTTGTAAAAATCAGAACACTGCCCAACAATTCGAACACCCTTCCTTGAGTCATTATGTTTCAGCTTCTTTCATCCTTCCTTCTCTAGAGTTATGCTAACACAATAACAAAGGGCAGATTTACAGTCCAAACTGAAAAGTCATAATTCAACACATAATTCTTCAGCTGTCAATGCCAAATGAACATTGATGATGAAGTTTTGGACTGACATAATTATTTTAAAAATACTTCCAAATCTACACAGAAAGTTTATGTCTATAATGACTTAACATATCCAAAATGAACATGTTTCCTAAGGAGGCACATCGTTCACAGTATCAGAAACCCTTGCAAGTGTTGCATAATGATAACGTCAATATAACTTATGTAAAGTACAAGCCTCCTAAATACCTAGCCTTTATATGTCCCCTTATTTTCACAAAGCACTTTCAGACAAATTATTGTTATTCTTCATCACAATATCCTAAGACAGACAGCCATTATTGTTCAAACAACACACTCCCATCTTCATTATCACTGTGACCCAAGACTGATATTCCAATCAGATGTCTATGCATCTGATTTCCTTAGAATGAGATTTAGGTGTTTAGATCTACAGATCCTATCACAGACTTACTGAATGAAAATCCCTTTTGTGGGACTCAGGAATCTATATTTTTATAAAGATCACCCAGGTAACTGTGTATCCAATGATTGCATTTAGGAACGATTGTTGTGGAACAGTCAAGGAATAAAACTTAAATATGAAAAGATCCAAGTTTTGTTAAAAATGAAGAGAACATATTCTGTTTCAGCTTCAATGGGAATTGCTACCCTGATCTGTGCAGGTAATCTCCAAATGAAAGGTTCTTTTAAATTAAAAAAAAACTAGAAATCATTCTCCCATGGAAATAACTTGGTAGATACTGGTAGACTCCAAGATTATTCATGACACCTCTGTAGCAAATGATGTGCCCAAATAATAATGCCATGAAGAACTATTTCAGTTATTCCTGAGGTTCTTTTCATAAAATACATTTTCTACAGGAAAGTAGATATCATATTTTAGAAATTAGTTACCTTATTTGTTTATAAAAACATTGAACGTTTAAATATATATTAAACTCATATGTATATTGAAATATATATTATATATATGATGGTGAACAAAACAGAAATAGTCTAACACTCATGAAACTTAGTCTAATCTAGAAGTCTGCCAATTAAAACAAGCAATTAGAGCATCATGAGTGCTGTGACAAGATGCTATGGAGATGTCCAAAGATGGAACTCGATTTTTGCAGGGTAGGTATTTCTACATGAGTGAAGAGGGAATAGACAAAAAGGTTAAATAAAATAAGAAGACTGTCTAGAGAAAAGCTTTCCTAATACCATTTCTAAACAGAATGGAGAAAAGGCAATGAAGAGCCACCTGTGTTTTGATATTGTTGTTTGCTTGTCTTTTTAGTAGAGATATCTGAGTCCCACACCAGACCTACTGAATGTGAATTTTAGGAGAGAGTTGAGCCTGGTAATGTATATTTTTGTACATTCTCATAATAGGATATATTTCGTGAGGTTTTTTTTTTTAAATAAAAGTCCAAATTTTAGCATCCCAATGACTATTATAGATTTACTGAGAGAAGTCTGTAAACAAAGAACACAGGGTGTAGTCAAAGCTTAAGTCTAATTGCTGATCTCTGTTTACACCTGCATAAAATGTAATAAATACCTCCTTCAGTTAGTATCTCCTTTGAGTTTTCAAATTTGGCCTTCTTGATAGATTTTTGACTTTAGGCAGATGCAGGCTATTAGTCTTGATATACATTGAAGAAGAGAATTCTCCGTATGTGACCTCTGGAGCCAGAATGATTAAAGTGGTGGGGATAAAACAAAACTCACAGATGATTTCCTTTTTAAGAAAATGCCCTAGATTTAAAACCAAGGAAACAAGATACGGTTGCATCCCATACCTCCAGCATGGCCATGCACACTTTTGTAAGTACCAGAGAAATTCAATTCAATTCAGTATAATTGCATGCTTATTGCATGGAAGGCACAGCATAAAGTATTGCAAGATATGCATAAGTAAGACATTGACTTTGAAGAGGTTTTTAATTTGTGGGAGTAGAGGATAGTATCAGGTAGGAAATAAACACATACACAGGTATTAGGGCAGTGTAATGGTTTCATTAGAGTATATGGGACCTTGAAGCAGATAGGATTGAGTATGTTCATCAGTTTCAACTTTTTGTTTGGGTGATTTTGAATAAGTTACTTTATGTTTTAGAGCATAAGTTTCCTTATTTCTTAAATGACAAGGTAGTATTTACCACATAAGATAGAGTTTCTGGCATACTGTTATCATTCAAATAAATGACAGCTGCCCATTTAGTATTAGTATAGGGATCATCTTTATATTTTAGTGAATGGTCAACATTTCTAATCAGAAGACCTAGAAAGGTTTCTAATAGGCAAAGATTAGATTTAAAAGTATCCCTGACAATAAAAATAGTAAGAAGGAAAAAATAAAGTGATATCAAAACTAGGACACATTTTGAGGAAGAACAAGTAGGACACATCAGAGTAGAGAGGAAAATAGGCAAATGAGCAGAGGAAAAGCTGTAGATACTAGGTTGACTGGTTCTAATGACAGAGGACATTTTAATGTGAATAGATATGGGAGCCATTTTATAAGCCATAAGGCTTTTGAACAGGAGGAGAAAACATCATCATGTGTGCTGTATGATGTCAACTTTATAACAGGTACAAAAGTTGAACCTGAGAGAACAGAAAGTAGACTCTGGGAGACTCATTCAAAGACTAGGTCACATGAAGAATTAGAAGGCTCTGAAATCATTATGATCATCATCATATCTTCATCATCAGCCTCATTTTCATCATCGTTACAGCTAAATTTATCAAACTTTGTATGTATCAACTAATTTAACTTTACCACAACCCATGATGCATTTCACTACAATTATTTCCAGTTTTCCAGATGAGAAAAGAGAGGCATACAAAGGTTAAGTAACTTAATAGATCTTAGTAAGTGAAAGGACAAGAGTGTAAGTCCTGACAGTCAAGTCTAGCATTTGCACTCTTACTCATTACGTTATGCTGAATCTTGGAGCTAAGTACAGAAGTTCGCTGTCATTCAAGACAGAATCAATATGACGAAGTAACTGAGAAATGAGGAAGAACAAGGAAGTCAAAAATAACTCAGACATTTTGATCTGGGGTAACTGAGATTTGGGGATATCTTTAAAAATATAAAATTTGGTACAATTGAGTTTATATTTTAGCAGGAGGGTTTAAAGACTGTGTGTCAGGTACCTGCAAGCACACTTGAGTTTCAGATACAATTGTTACTAACAGACTCAGTTACCTGATTGAAAGACATTTTTAGTATTATATACATTTTTAGTGCCTTTTATGGGATCTTACTATATTTAAGGACTTTCTAGAATTCTTGCTTGCTTTGTACTAAATCTTGCTGGTTGATTTTTCCAGTTCTTTTTCATTGGTTTTCTCTTCCTCAAAGATTTCATTTTTCTCTTTCCAACAAGAGATTCTTTGACTTCACTGTATAGTCACAGTTTTGTTTTCCTTTCACCATTCCTTGGTCTGTTTGATTCTTAGAATACGTATATCTTGAATTTCCAATGAAGTCTTCTAAATGTTTCCAGATTCCTTGTGATTTAACTTTGCATCTTTTTTCTTTCTTTTTTTTTTTCAGTTGTCACATTTTGGCACAGTTTCATTTCCTGGAGATTAATAGCTCAGTGATAGATTTCTTCATTTTTCCCCTCTCCCTCCAGAATTTTGTGATTTTATTTTTTACACATTTACACATATCTCCAGTATCAGTTCTTGTTTAAATATAAGGATTATCTCCAGACACATTCTTTTCATTTGAGTTCTAAACACCTACTGTAGAATGTAGTCACTTATCTCATCTGAAAATCTTATCTTGCCTTTTTTCCCCCCGTGTGGGTATTTATACACTCCATGTATGGCCAACTCTTAACCATGAATATTACTACTTGCTCTTCCTTTACAGATGCTCTGTGTTCCTCCATATTTTAAGATCAGGCTCACTGTTTTGAAGAGATAGTTTAGAGTGTATCCTTATGACCTCATTTTATTATCTGTGTTCTTCCACACACACGGTTTCTATCATACAATGTTTCCTCTGTACTATAAGGTTTTTACCCTGTTTTCATTTATACCCTCCTTCACATACAATGCTTCAGATCTCCCTTATGTATCCTCCTTTTAGATTTTGCAGGCTACACTCATTACACTCTATTGGTTACCGTTCCTCTATAATGCCACCTAGTATTAAATACAGTTATCTTAACATATTCAACAGATGTTGAATATAGTCCTGTGCTTTGAAACATTCTAATTATCTATTGTCATTCTTTAACAGTAAATTAATGTTCAGGCTTTTAAAATTCACTGTAGTAGCATGAAAGCTTTCCAGGAGAAAATTATTTATCTAGCTGTTTCCTGCACCACACCCAGTGCTATTAGTTACTGCTGAAAATGGAGAAGTTGGGGTAAAAGGTGGGAAGGAGGAAAACGAAGCAAAAAAAAAAAAAAAAACTCTCTAGTTTTTCCTTTAAAGAAAAGTAATGATTTTCTCCTGAAAGGAAATCAAAGGCTGCATGAAATGTCTACCCCTTTAAAAAAATTGTAAGCTGACTTTTTTTTAATGCCAGGTACTTTTATCCTTGTAGCTTAAAGGCAAATAATGAATGAAATGTGGAAAATGAAGGACATGTGACGCATCAAAGAAGTGAAGCAAAGCTGGAGATTGTGTGTCTGGCTATGTCAGGCCAGGGTGGGCCTTTTTAGGCAGACCATTAAGGCAATCTGGCTGCCAGATGAAGTCTTTATGAAAGGGCAGAAAAGATGTATAAAGTCTTTTTGATGTTTTAAAGGAAAATCTCCTTTATACCTACCCCTCCCTCTTTTCCTCCATCACCCTGTCCTGACCAATCCATCTCCTCTTGCAAGACAAACCACAACCATCTGTAGAAGTGCTTTATGTTTTATAGCATTTGGAATTTGGCTTGATCTCTATCTTGTGTGGTAAAGGGAACATTTTTAGTTTCTGCTGGGAGAAAATGGTGAATTCTTCTGTAGAATTGGTAGATACCTCTAGGACATTTTGAGAAGCAGTGGTTAAATCAGAGTAGGATTAATCAAGTTCTATTTACCTAATCAAGATAAGGATAATTTCTTGAATAGACATAATTATATTATATTGGCACCATTAGGACATCCTGACATATCTCCTCATTTTATAAAGAGAAAACCAAGCTTCAAGGACTCACAATTAGTCCAACAAAGTTATAGGACTGCATTCCATTTCTCCACACTCTTGCTTCTCACACCATATAATCTTTCTCTTTATTTGCAGAAGACCAAAATTACTATTTCCACTTGTGGCTTCTCTTCCTTGGTATTTTAATTTTACTCCATCCCTCTGTCCTGGAAAATGATTTGACCAGCACGGTTTGCATCAACTGGGTATGTCTCTCAGTATATTCAACCTGTGGTTTTGGACACAGCTGAGTCAGCATAAAAGAAAGGACCTGTTATGCATAAGAGTATTTCTAGTGGTGGTAGGTGGAAGGAGAGGCAACCATGTGGTGGGAGGGGTGGTAGTGTGTGTAAATAATAACGGTCATATTCACTGAGACAATAAAAAAACACAACAAAGCATGTATCATGCTGTTATCCTGACGTCTCTGATTTTCACAGTTCTTCTAAATTAAATGTTTTCAATTCTTTTATCCTTCAGCTCTATATCAGCTTCTTGGCCTATTTTGCACTCTTTCAATATTGCACATGGTGCATAGGTGGCGCCACGTTAGTTTAGCTGAATATCCTAGTGACGTGTAATGCAAAAGTGGACTGGCTTAAGAGGAAACCAAAGATATCCTAAATTTAGGCCCTAACTGCCGAAATCTATGTAGGTATCTTTGAGCAAATTACAGATGGTAAACATGGCCCAGAAAAAGGATGAAAAATTAAGATATTAGACTTTCTGAATTTTAAAGTGCTTTTCAGTACTAGCTATCTCAAAGAACCAGAGAAAAGGAAAAAAATTCAGCCTTTTATTCTTTCTTTGCTTGGTCTCTACTTTCTACTCATCTTTCTCAGTTACAGTGATCTTTCTATTGCCTCAGATGCCAGCAGTGCATTTTTTCAAAGAAGGAAGAACCCAGCAAACATGAAAGCTTTGTATTCTTCCTATTCCTTTTCCACTTGACAGAAAACTCTTCCCTCACAGATATTACATAGTAAGGTATTGAGTTATGAAACTTCCCTCTGACTCACACAGCATCTCTCTTTCCTAGCACATAGCTTCTTTACAATACCCACGCCAAAGGTATATCACATTCTGATTTAACTTACATAGTTACAGAAGGCATAATCTTCCCTTTGTACACATTTTTTTCACTTTTATTTTACGTTCAGGGGTACATGTGCAGGTTTGTTACATAGGCACACTTGCATCACGGGGGGTTGTTGTACAGATTATTTCATCACCCAGGTATTAAACCTAGTACCCATTAGTTATTTTTTCTGATCCTCTCTCTCCTCCCACCCCCTATCTCCCAATGGGCCCAAGTATGTGTTGTTCCCCTCTATGTGTCTATGTGTTCTCATCATTTAGCTCTCATTGATTAGTGAGAACATACAGTATTTTGTACACATTTTTCTATGCATATCATTCCAACACATAAAAACATCAGGCTCTTTCAAAGTTCATTGGTGCTCCTTACTAGTGTCAAATATCATTTCTATATGCCTTTAAATGCCCTCGCCATCCTGACCATTTGTTAGTGGGAGTTCTTTGCCTCACCTAGTGATCCTTCTATGTATAAGGAAAAGCAAATGTACAAAAGCCATTGCCTCTAAAGCGCCTCCTCTCAGACCCATGCCTTTCCAGGAAGACCCCCCAGGAACAGTTAACTTTGAGATCATATGCAGCCCGATCAATTAAGGGTCTAACTTGATACCATACAACATCGTTATAAATGCCTGGTATCTGCATGTTTCCCGAGGGAAGCCACATGGGAGCCATTAATCTGTGATGCCTCAGGGCTAAATCCCAGGGACTTTGCTGCTTCTCACTGGCCGCTGCCAAAACTGACTCCACTTTCTTGACTTTCTAGTCTCCCTTTAGCCTGTTTGAAGAGTAAAATGCAGTCTGTTTATTTGCTCTCAAGTTCTTCTTGGCCTTGCTAAATTCACACAGCTTCTTTTATTATAACCTAAAGATACATTGTGAACCACTCCTGGGAAACAGTGGATAACAACAATAAAACAATGAATTTATTTGCTCAGTTAACATGTATTTCTTGAGCTTCTACTATATTGCAGGAAAGGGGGAATTCAAAAGTAACTAAGAAATGATATCTGTCTCTAAGAGGCTCTGAGTCTAACACAAAGCTCACATATACTCAGCAGATACTATGATAGAAAGATGAATGAGGAATGGGAAAAGCACAGTGAGATGGACCTTTGATAGTTCTTGTTAAAAATATTCCAGAATTGTAAAAAGTCTTTGCAGTCTTCATCTCATCAGTATTGATTACTTGTGCATTTCATTCTTTAATGCAACAATTATTTCTGAGCACCTACTACAAGTCAATTTTATTCTAGGTGCTGGAGATACGATAATAAAGAACAACGAATTCATTAGCTTCTATTCTAGTGGGGGAATAATGAACAGATAATAAACAAGTAAACATATAGTTTCAGGCCATGGCAAGTACTATGAACAAAAAGTGGATAAAGATTAATATATGGTCAGTGAAGGCCACTCTGAGGAGGGGACATTTCAGTGAAAGCTTAAATGAAGTAAGGCAGAAAGACCTAAGTGGTGGTCTAGATAAATAATTTTCCTGATATAAGGAAGAGCAATAGAAATATTTTTGAGAAGAGAGTGGTGGTGGCATTTTTGCAGATCACAAGGAAACCCTGCATTTACCATACAGCCTCTCAATTGGCCATAGTGGGAATTTATACCAAGGAAATTGGCAAGTGCTACAAATCAAGGCTTCCTCTGGGTCTGGATGACATTTAGAAAATACTGTGTCTTGGCAATGTGACACATCTAGAGGAAAAGCCCATTTATTTCTTAGACTTCAAAAAGCAAAACCATCTCATTCTAAGGAAGATCTTCAACAGAGATAGACAGTCCCAGAAACTCAGCCTTGTGATCACATTGCCTGAAAACTCCCAAAACTGCTTGGATTCAGGGTAGAAGAAACCATTAGAGAAGGTCTTGATGCATTTTGGTATAAGTTTTTAAATGGCCTTTATCATTACAAAAAGAGTCATGATCCCCGCTTTTAATTGCAGAACCCCAATTTTCCTTTTGTTCTTTTAAAAGAACAAAACCAAAACCAGATACACCATAATGAGCCTCAGATGCAGTAGTACACACACACACACACACACACACACATACACACACACACAAATGCATTAAGAGATTACCACAGCTAAAATCTTTGTAAGTCTGCTGGATGATCTCAACACCTCCATTCCAAATTCCTGGATGGTGCAATTGTCATACAAGAGACTGAAACAATTATATGTGATACATAATTAAGCATCTATACTTCCTGTGAGTGATAGATTTACCTTCCTTTTCGCCCTTTTTATTAGACACAGCCCAGAGATAAAACTCTCAAGTTATGAGTAATTATACCCCGCTGAGAAAAGTGATAGAGTGCTACACTCAGAAGGACTTATCAAGCACTGAAAATGTGGAGTCAACACTTAAGACTTTTTTTTGTTATTATTATTTTCCCCAACACTAACAGTTTCCCAGCTTGTTCCCAGAGGGAGATAAACAAAGAGTGTGTACCTGCATTTTAATGGGAATAAACAGGACTGGCTTATTCATTTTTTTACAACACTGGCTTCATATTTCCCAACCAGTGAGATACAGTGAAAAGTGTATATGCCATAAACAGTGGAAAGCTACAAGGAAGATAATATTTTCTATTATTATGAGTGTAATTTTGGAAGAAATGGGATCATAATATTTTGTTAACAAGCCTTCTTAGCCTCCTAGAATACTCTTTAAGTTGGTGCTAGACAATTGAGATACCCTTAAATGCCTTCTGAGGCCTGTGCTAAGTCAGATGCTCTCCCATCTTGGACATCTTTGGTGGAGAAAAACACAAGAACAAAGAACCACTGGTCTTCCAAGTGTTCATTTCTATTCCAGCTTCAACATGCGCTACTATGAAATCTTACTTAAGGATGGAACAAAATAGGTGAATTTGTGAGGCAGTGTCAAATTTAGTTTTCTAAGACTCACGGTTTTATGCTGGGCTCAGTGGATACTTAAAACATTGGTTCTCACACTCGAGTTTGTGTAAAAATTAGCTGTATTGCTTGTTAAGAATGCAAATGTCTATCCTCCATACACAGAGACTGTTTTGATTGGCTTGGAATGAGGGTCAGGAATCTGCATTTTAACAAGAAAGCAACATAAGAGATACTGATGAAGTGGCCCAAGGGCGCACATTGAGACAAGGGATCTACAGATGGGTTTTAGAAAGCCTGTGAATGCCTGATACTGTATGAAGTATTCATTGTGTTAGTTTTTAGGACTGCACATTTTTGGGGGGGATTCCCAAATGACTCTGTAGTCCAAAGAAGGTTAAGAACATTTCAGGGCAAAAGACAGTTTTGGACTGAGAATTCCACTCAACTTTTGGATCCCAGCCAGCTTCACTGAATCCCAGGACAATCCAGCAGCTTGGTTTAGGGAATAGAAATAATTTCCTCAGCTTGTCTAGTTTCCTGGTTTAGCTCTCCTGTCTTAATCAGGTTTTTGTGCCATTCCATTTTCCCAACCTTCCTGCATGGGATTCCTGCAATTAGCCAATGACTTATTTCAGGAACTTGATGGGGCCTCTAAAGCCAGGTTTTCTAAACTATAATGGTTTTTTTTTAATAATTAGTGAAAAACAAATATTAAAAATGTACAAATCACATCTCTGAATTATTTTCATCCATATCCAAACATTTAACTCCTTCATCACTTAGATAAACATGATTAACTTGAAGTGTGATCTCCAGTAAATTACTTAATAGCCACAGGCCTTAGCTTCTCCGTCTACATCCTAGGGACACAAATATCCATCTAAATTGCTGAATTACTGAGGGGAAAAATGAGACAACAAACATAACCTAACCTAAATAACCATTTAAAATATTCTACTACAGCAATGTATTATTCTTGTGACTAAAAGATTTGTGTGACTTCTGTAGCTTCATGATTGTTAAATTCATAGGAACAAATGTCATTGTATTGGATATTAATACAGTAATTCATGAGCCAAGCAAGGGCTTAGACAAAGGCTTTCTGATTGTCCCGATCATTGAAAAGTAGCTTGAGAAGCACCTTTTGCTGCAGTAATGATGCAGGAATAAACATAAGAATTGGAAGGAAATGGAACAAGAGCAGATGCATGAGGAAATACCAGAAACCAGTTCTAAATCCTAGTGTTCCATCTACTTCTTATTCTTTAATCACTTGCTTTTCTGCCCAGCCATCCTCACCAATTTTTGCATTCCATTACTCCCTAAATTTCTGTCTTCTTCTTTTTTTTTTTTTTTTTAGAAAAAGAGAGAAAAGGAGAAAGGAAGAAAGGAACAGCAAAAGAAAGAAAGAAAAAGAATGAAAGAGAAAGAAAGAGGAAGAGAAAGAGAGAGAGAGAGAATGGGATTCTTGTTTTATTTCCCAGGCTAGAATGCAGTCTAAAAATGGGTATTAAAAACCTCTTTTATGCCAATAACTGTGCTTAACAATGCAGACAGAAAGGAATAGGGGATGAAAATAACAAATAAGCAGC
>CAUYQU010028844.1:0-39587 GCA_963574635.1 Cheracebus regulus | reverse complement strand
AAATCTGGAGACAACAGATGCTGGAAAGGATGTGGAGAAGTAGAAACACTTTTACACTGTTGTAGTGTAAATTAGTTCAACCATTGTGGAAGACAGTGTGGCGATTCCTCAAGAACCTAGAAATAGAAATTCTATTTGACCTAGCAATACCATTACTGGGTATATATCCAAAGGATTATAAATTGTTCTACTATAAGGACACATGCACACGAATGTTCATTGCAGCACTGTTTACAATAGCAAAGACCTGGAACCAACCCAAATGCCCGTCGATGATAGACTGTACAAGGAAAATGTGGCACATATACACCATGGAAAACTATGGACCTATAAAAAATGATGAGTTCATTTCCTTTGTAGGGACATGGATGAATCTGGAAACTATCATTCTCAGCAAACTGACACAAGAACACAAAATCAAACACCACATGTTCTCATTCATAGGTAGGTGTTAAACAACGAGAATACATGGACACAGGAAGGGGAGCATCATGGCGGGGTAGGGGAGGGACAGTATGGGGTGGGGAAGTTGCAGAGGGATAACATGGGGAGAAATGCCAGATCTATGTGATGAGGGGGTGGAGGTAGAAAACTACCTTGCCATGTAAGTACCTATGCAACAACCCTGCATGATCTGTACATGTACCCCAGAACCTAAAGTACAATTTAATAAAAAATCTATTCACAGAAGTATACATCATATGATTCCATTCATATAAAATGTCCAGAACAGAGAAATTCTTAGAGACAGAAAGTACATTAGTGACTACCCTGGAACTAGGGGGAAGGGGAGAACTGAAAGTGATGTTAATGGATGCAATGGGTGGTGATAATGTTCTAAAACTGGATAGAATTGATGGCTGCACATATTTGTGACTACATTAAAAACTATTAAATTTTACACTGTAAAAAAAGTGAATTATATGTGTATTTTATCTCAATAAAGCTATCATAAAACTGCAATTTTTACTAAGTTTTGAGATCACAGGACATAAAAGCCATTCATGATCTGTCAACTTGATTTACAACAAACCAAATAATTTTAAATATTTGTCAAAAGTAAAGCCCCAATTATGGAACTAGACTTTCTGCTTAATAAATTTAGGCTTTCATCATAATCCTGAGAACAATGATATGTGAAGAAATAATAATAATAAGCCAAAGTACTAAACAGTGATAAGCTGATATTGGTTTCAAATAGATCTTTGCAATTGGTTAGTTGAGACCTATCAGAATATTTTTAGAATAGTTTCAGCAAAGCATTTGGTGAAGCTAAGTTTATTTTTGGAAAATAGAGGACCTCTGCTTTGAAGTGGATCAGAAGCTGTTTTTAATTAGTGTTCATTATATTCATATATTTCATAATCATCTAAACTAGTAGGGACACAGAAAGTCAAGGAGTTAAATAAAACATTTGTGGGCAATACAAGTTTTCTTTTCAAAGCCGTCGAGTCCTAAATTGAAGAACTAGATTGAGGCACAGACTATTAATCTACTCATCTTAAGTTATTTCTATCTGCAACTACAATAGATTTAAGAAACAAATACTTTACAAATATAATAGAAAATGAATATGGTACAAAATGAAATTCATGTATTGGATTATTCTTTTTTTTTTTTTTGATACTGAGTTTTGCTCTTGTTACCCAGGCTGGAGTGCACTGGTGCAATCTCAGGTCACTGCAACCTCCTTTACAGGGTTTCAAGCGATTTTCTTGCCTCAACCTCACAAGTAGCTGGGATTATAGGTGCCCACCACCACACCCGGCTAATGTTTTATAATTTTAGTAGAGACATTATTTCACCATGTTGGTAGGGCTGGTCTCAAACTCTGGACCTCAACTGCTCCATCCACTTCTGCCTCTCAAAGTGCTAAGATTACAGACGTGAACCACTGCACACAGCCTGGGGTTATTCTTATAAGTGTAGAGAATGTTTAAAATTTTTGAATAATAACTAAATCATTTGAACCACACGGCAAATGGAACTTCAATTACTAGATAGACTACTTTTTTCCAAATACTTTCTATTAGAATATATTATAAATAAAATATATGAATTATAAACAAAATATATTAAAAACAAAATTTAATAAAATTAAATCTTTTAGCACTGTTCACTAAGAAACTCATTTATTTCTGAGCTATAATTATGACAAATCAGGACATATATGGCAAAATGCTTATATCTAAATATTATTTGCTCCAAAAATAATATATATGAAGAATAAAGTTTGGTTATCTTTAGAAGCCTATCACCTTGCTTTATTTCGTTTTATAAATAGCAATAAAGCTCTATTATTTACCAAATATGATTCTAACTAATTAGCATAAGATAAAGGTCCCTGTTGAATAGACAGACTTTACAATGGTAACTCCTCAAAGTCAACCTCCTTTTTCACCCCACATACCCTGATTTCATATTATGTAAAACTACTTCTATTTTTCTCTGCCTGCCATAGCACATTTTTAGCTTGGAATATTCTTTCTGGAATGCTCTTTCTTACTACCTACATTAGGCTACTTTGCTACTCATGATTGAGGGCCAGCTCAAATGCTATCTTACCATAAGGGTCATTTTACCTTCTCAGTAAAAATTAAACATTTATTCTTCATGTCAATAGCACTTGAATGTGTCGATAGAATACTTATCAAATTATTGTGATTATTTATAAATATATTTTCCTGATTAAACTGAGAAAAAAGAATACCTTTCTATTTAGTTTCCTCAGAATTTGCCCTCATGTTTAGCTGAAATAGATGTTAATGAATATTTATTGCATTAATGAAAAAATTCAAACCAATAAATGTATAACTGTCTTCCAAGTCATGTTCAGGTTGAGGAATACATAAACTGGGTTACTTTAGAGAATAACTAAGCAAAGAAAATGAGCTTTTAGTGTGTTTTAGTTTTCTTAAATCAACAATAAAATGGGAAAATGGTATCTGCAGAAATAGAGTCTACATACACACATACATATACACACATCTACACACATAGCCCATCCATTTGGTTTTTATTTTCCCATTTTATTTTCCCTGACCTGCAAATAATATGAACAACTTTGTATGTGTGTGTGTGTGTGTGTGTGTGTGTGTGTGTGGCCATTCGAAAGGGCAATGATCAAATCCTCTGTTCCAATTTATTCTGAAATTTTGGGTAAAGGGTGAAATAAATACCTTATTTAGAAAAAAACATAAAAGTTTCTAGTCTCATGACAACTATTTTTGCAATCAAGGATGCATTTTTCTGCATAAATACAAATGCCACACTTGATCATAAATATAACATACTTAGGTTATCCCATGACAGGAGTTTGGAGAATATAGAAAGCATATGTTTCCACCCCTCAATTCGAGAGAAATTTTTCTCTATGTCTCCTAACTGTAAAATGTTACAACTACTAGGAGGAGCTACAATATTAGTGAAACATATGCAAACTTGTGACTTATTATACAGAGCTGGCAGGGTGGGGATTAGGTAAAGAGCTAAATAATTGACCGCATTGCCAATTTCCTCTCTGCCTAAGTTTCAAAATTAAAAGATAAACATTTTTAGAATTTAATTGCTTACAGTGACTTGCAGTTGAAGTGCACTATAAGAACGATATTTTTTTCTCCTTGAAAACTGACTTTGCCGAAAGCCATAGGACAAACTAGACTTCAAAAACTGCTACCAACTTGAATTTGAGTTTGCAGTTAAAACACTTTCGGGAGGTTTCTCAAGAAAATACCTTTTTAATGAATAAAGTTCAACTCAAACTTTCTCACCTACACAGATAAAATCAGAAGGCTCAATTTTTAATTAAATGGGTTCAGAATTTCTTTATCTTTATTCTTCTTGTCATATTTGGTGGTCTTTAATATGTAAGCAAGCAAATATGATAATGAAAACCCTTAAAAATCAAAAGGCACTGCTTCTAAAATTGGAAATACCATTTATTTTTCTATTTAAAGAAGCAAAAAGATATTTATAAAAATAAAAGTGAACAATGTGTATTATAGAATAGAACTATCTCTTGGCACAGTGTCATTCAACGTAATATGTTTTAAACTCCTGTTGCGTTTTGGACATTGAGGATAGAATAATAAACAAATTCAACAAAATAATCTTTACCCTCCTAGAACTTATATTCTAGATGGGAGAAACAAACAATATATAAATAAATTTATAAAATATATGGCATATCATATGGTATTAATTATTTGGAAATAAATAAAGCTAGAGACAACAATACTAACTACTAGGTAGAAAAGATGCATTTTTAAATAGACAAGACATAGAAGGCTGCATGGGAGGGTAATATCTGAATATCAACTAAAGGATGTGCTCAGGGCAAGAGTGTACCAGACAGGTGCAAAAGCCCTAAGATGAAAGTGTACCTAATATGTTGGGAGAATGACACAAACCAAAATTTTTAAAAAATCATATCACAAATAATATTTCATAAAGTGGCAAGATGAATGCATATGTGTTTAATAGCTTAAGAGATCTGTAAGACTTATTTTTGCCCTAACCTATTAAAATTAAGGCAACTAAATCTACAGTGTCAGATTATATAATCAACAAATACTCATAGTGTATTAATAATGAATATAAAACACACAGAAGATATGTTCTTAACCATTTGAAAATAAGACTGATGATCCAATATTACTTATGGTACCAACTAACTCTGTGACTTTGAATAAGGTAAACTCTGTTTCCTTAGTTATAAAATGATGTTGAATGTACTCTATTCTTTCTTTGACCATACACATTATACAAACTGGAAATTCTGAATATCCGTTGGGCATCTGTTTTAAACAGTTAGTATGGTTAGATGCAGTAGGTTACATATTGATGTACAAAGTGTCCTTCCTTGTGGTTAGGGGCTTGCCTTGGGAAACAGAATGGTGAGGGGGAAAGGCAGAGACAGACTCTGTATCCCAGGAAAAAGTCCTGAGATAGGTACTGGCAGAAAGGGCTTTAGGAGTTCAGCATAAGAAAAGACCATGTGAGGACAAGGGTATCTAATAAGCCTTCATGGGAAAGACAATATTTTACCTTAAAGAATCGTGGACTTGGGATAAGTTCAAACTTGTGAGGAAATAATTTGATGCAGAGGATACTGCATGACCAAGGCAGCACTGGGGAAGTAGAGGTTTCTTCAGTACTGGCAGAGAGGCGTGGGGCTGTAACAAGAACAGATAAGATAGGTAATCAGTGTGCAGGGCTACTTATACATAAGAAAAAATAATTTCACCTGAGAGTACTTTGCGGGGGAAGTTGATGTAGAAAATATCATAAAAACAGAATCTGAAAGAAAAAAAATTTGAAAACAAAGATCCAAAAAAAAAAAATCCATTAGAATTAAAGCATGATACCATAAGGTCATAAATTTGAAAGAAGAAAGAGAAAAGCATTCAGTTGACTGTATGAGAAATGGTATGATACTAAGTATCATTACACTTTTCAGTCTAATGGCTAAAAGAGTAAAAACAAGGATGTTTAAAAAAAAAAAACTTAGCTTGGTTTGGAACAAGTAATTATGTGATAATATCTAATAGGTATTTCAGAATAAGACTAACCGTAAACAAAATTCAGACTAGAATCTTATAATAGCAATAGATACTCTGTGTTGAAAATCTATTATCTCAGAGGTACTTGTCTATTCCTACATTAACCCTATTAACTTTTTAAATTTTTTAAAAAAGAGCCTCTAGGTTTGTATAATTACACCACTCTCAAGGTAACTGGCAAAACTAGGGTTAGATCTGTCTCAAAGCTTACCTTTTCAATGAGGCTAAGACATAAATAAAACATTCCGATAAACATGTTTATGAAAATTCAAGTGTGTGCTGAATGTGATGAATCAAGAATTAAATGGTAGGTTTAGAAAATTAGTGGTATTAAATCAAGGAAGTGGGCTTGATCTACAATTTAAAAGGAAAGAACACTGGGCAGCAATTAAGGGAAAGGAAGTTGTTTGGTACATTTAGGATCAGCTTGATGAAGGCTTGCAGATGGTAGAAGGGAGTATTGATTGAGAGCAGAAGAAATTGCAGAGCCAAGATCTGCTAAAACAATAAAGCTATCTGGTCAAAAGCTGGAAAAGCCATGCTCAGACCTTGATCTGCCATATAAGGTAATAAAATTTTGTTGACTTAGAGACTTCAAGGCCTGGGTAATGACCATGAGAACATAATTTTAAGGAAGATTTACTAACTTAATTGTTCAAGCTTAATTTCAGTGAATCACTTTTTAAATAATTTTTTAAAGTTGTGGAAATTTTATACGTTAAAATAACTGCTTTTTTTTTTTTTTTTGAGACAGTCTTGTTCTGTCGCCCAGGCTGGAATGCAATGGCACTATCTCAGCTCACTGCAAGCTTCACCTCCCAGGTTCAACCGATTTGCCCACCGCAGCCTCCTGAGTAGCTGGAATTACAGGTACCTGCCACCACACCAGGCTAATTTTTGTATTTTTAGTAGAGATAGGGTTTTATCATTTGGTCAGGCTGGACTCACACTCCTGACCTCATGATCTGCCGGCCTCAAGCCTCCCAAATTCTGGGACACCACATCCAGCCAAAAATAATTCCATTTTGAGCTCCCTATTTTGTCACTAATCTTTAAAATTTATTTTTGCACCATCTTTATGAATTTTAATTATTTTTCTAAAAGATAAACTGTTGCTTTGTCTCATTATATATGTGAGATATATTTATTATAAAACTAAGTCATGGAGTAAAGAAAACACTTGTGAAAAAGGTAAAACTCATCCAAAATCACACCAGGGATAACTAATTTTAATATGCCTTAGCATAAGCTTCCAGAATGTTTCTATGTACATATATAAACAGTCTAATTTCCAATAAATGCAAGAAAAGCAAGCTCCACCAAGGTATAACCAATTTTCTATGCATACATATTAACTTAAAATTTTTCATAAATTTCTTTTAAATTCTTTGAGCTATTGTTTGATGCTCTGATCAACTTGTTGATTCCATATGTGCATCAATTCTATGTAAAAATAAAGTTGTTTATTAGACCATTTGCCACTGACTCTTGATGTAAACAACATAGTCAAAACACAAATAGAAAAAGCATGTATATATTGTTCTGAGAAAAGGGTAATTACATTAATCTATGAGAATGAGAACTTTAATTATATGGACAATTTACCATTTCATCACAATGAATGCATCAGTCTGTAGAATATAAGAATATACCCCAACAAGTGAATAATTCATTTCTAGACAGCATACCTGTTGTGTCTCTCATTCTTTGTGCTAATAATGTAAATCAAATTGAAGATGCTTTGGGAAGCCAACTTGGAGACATGTATGACTTAAGGCTTGAGAAAAAAATACTAATTTGATTTAATTAATTGAATCTAGCATAGAATAGGCATAAATAAATATTTATTTAGTGATGGATGAATGAAAGGGGAATTGTTCAGTCATTCATCAATTAACAATTACGGAACTCATACCACATATCACACACTATTGGGATAAAGTGATAAAGAAAATATACTAATGTTTTCTTTCTAGGGGTTTACCATCTAGTGGGGGAGGAAAAAAGCAAATAAACAATTATAAACCAGTGTTGAAGTACTATTATAAAAATATGTATGGATGCTTACATTTTTCTGGGTGGAGAGTGGAGTGACAATGGAGTTACTATGCACAAAATGGTAACAATTGAATTGATTTATGAATGATAAGTAGAAACTTACTATATTTTTTATTGTAATTTCCATTATACAAATTAAGAAAACAAATATCAGAGAAGTAATTGCCACCGATCTTATGACCAATGCTAGGTAAGGAGGATGAGAAAGAAAAATCCATTTTTCTACATTGTAGGCTTTATTCATCCATTATACCATATTAACAGATGCAGCCACAGAGGCCCAGAAATTTGTTTAAAATTACACAAATTTCAGAGCTGAGACAGAGAAGCAGAGAGCTTTAATTTAGATCTAATGTTCTGTATTATTAGTAGTATTTAATTGTGTAAACATGCAGGGCATAGGAAATACTTAGACACACGAATTTGTGTAATTGAATTACTGATACTAACATTTTAATGATGTCTAGCTGATATCAACACTGGGAGAATTATAAGCCTTTCTCCATTTGTGTATTCTTCCCTCAATTTTTCCTGAAATTCTAATTTGAGATTATCCACCAAATATAACCAATATCTTGTCACTGACACAGATGGATCTGTCCTAGAAACAAGGCACAGAATACCCCAGGATATTGCACTGTGGTGGTTTCCTATGGAATTTCTAGCTGGTCAGTCACTCACTGGATTAAAATTCTTTAAAATTTTATTAAGTATCTACTATTGGGTGGAGAGTATACAAGTTTGGGATACCACAATATACAGAATAAGCTTTTAATCTAAATGACTATCTGATCAGTCTGATACTTTATCTCAAAAAAATCAGGCAATTCTGAGACTGTTTTTGGTCTCAATATTTTATATTTGACATATATGAATCTGGCTATGTTAAGCCTTCCCATTACAGAAACACAATATTTGTTCAGTAATAAATAAAGGCTGACTAAAAATAATTCTGAGTATATTATTTTTGGTTCTAACATTTTATCTGTAGAAGTTATTTTGATGTTTTAGTGTATCTCTTTTTTTTTTAAGTTCCAAGTATACTCAAATTATTCCATATACCAGAAATGCCAAGGTATGTAACCTTTCATAACAGTTGAATGTTGCATTTTTCTTACAAATGAATTTCATCTAGTATGACAGTCTTTTTCTGAAACCTGTGAGCATAAAATTAAAACAGTGAACACCTATGAAAATGGTTCTCTAAATTAGTGAAATTTATGTTATGCATCTGATGTGGCACCAATTAGAATATTCCTTACTATGTTTAAAAGGTATATTTTCTGTCATTTGATTTCTTTAGTTAAAATAATAAGAAAATAATCCTGAAATAAGAACCCAGAAGAAATGGATTTAAAGCTTATAACAATCAAAATAAATGAGACATTTCAAAATGTAATTATAATTAAAAATCAACTAATTTTCTTATCTTCATGATTATCTAAGTTTCTTAATCCCAAAAATCACTTGGCTAATCATAAGAATATACTTAATTATTTTTCTACAGTGGTATAATAAAATATTTAGATGTAAATTAATTACCTGTTTCTGAAAGCCTTATTTAAATATAACTGTTTATGTTTGGTCAATTAGAAAGTATTGAACAGTCACTTCTCACTCCCCTTACCTCTATAAAACCTAGTAGGGAGTCACTGAAGTTTTAAGGGTTCGTTTTTAGGGTTTATTTTTTCATTTGTATATTTCTGTGTAGATATTCTCCAGTAAGACTGAGTTAATAAAGACTAAGAAAAACAGTTATTTTTTATGTAAGAACTATGAAATACAGGTATCGCCATATAGGTAGTAAAGATGCATAAATTATTTCTTTAAAAACAATATATATGCCACAGACTTTTATTTTTCCATAAATGTTTATTTGTATTTTCTAAAATGAATATGAATAACTTCTATCAAAAACAAGTAATATAAAGGGAAATCTATGCATGTGAAGAAGTTGTAGGGAACTTCAAATTCATAGTTCATAGCCTTTCCTCGATAAGAAGGAAGCTCTTTACATCACAAGTCAGAATATTTAGATTGTGAATGAGGTAGAGCAGTGCATTCTCTAATTCAAGTGTAGATAATGATATCCACCACAGATTGAAAATTATCTTTTAGGGCATTGTTCTTCCCCACGAGAAAACTGAGGTTGAAGACTACATAACTTGTGCGTGGCCAAAAATCAATAAACGTGAGCAGCAGATTTGAACTTCCATCTCTCTGATAAGGAAACCTGGACTTTTTCTCTTAGCAACCACTTTCCAAGCAGGAAAATGCCTTTTCATACAGACGGGTAGCAAAGAAAAACAAAACTTCTTGCAGACAAGCTAGGGTTTCATATTGATAGGCCTATCTCTGCCTAGAAAGGCTTTACTCTCACAATTTCTGTCTGAAATTTGTCAACTACAGGCAACCTGTTTAACTGAGGCTGCCTCTAGGGAATTGCTTTCTGTCTGGGTAAATTAGGGTTGCGTTCACAGATTCCTAAGATGAGGTCAAGAAACTGTTGTGCTTATATATCATGGAGCTGAGGAGGGGATGGAAAAAAAAAGGTGAAGAAATAGAACTTCCCTGATTTAGCAATTTAGTTTCTATTTGATAAGAGAAACAAACAAGCAAGCAAGCGAACAGAATAAACATATTTTCTTATTTTGTCACATTTGTCAAACAACTAAATTAAGATTTGTTGAATAATAAGACAAGGTGCCTAGAGAGGTATTCTGGAGGCTGTCCTTATTAGCATTGTGATAAAAATTGTAAATGCAGAGGCTGGGTGTTCATCTATCAGAGCTACTTTAGAAAAAACTCTGGAATTGGATGGATTCCTGGATTCCTTCTATCTCTGAAGAAATTTTATGTTGAAAAATTATATTTCCATGAACTTTGAATTTATGGTACAAAGGTGGTATAGGAAAGAAAAACATTTCAATGTAAATACATTCCAATACATGAAACCCATCAACTCCCTGCCAACATGTTCATGTAATAAAGTTAGCATTCTTGTTGGCTAAATATAATAAATATGAACTGGGGAAAAAACAATGTATTTTATTTTTAACATGCAACTTAAATGTTAAATTTCCTTTGGTCGATATGAAATACTTTTTATTGCAATAAAATGACACTGGAAGTTCTATCTAAAAATAAAGTATGTGACTATAAAATGCATTCATCAGTTATTTTTTCCCTCTTTCATCATTTAATTGCCTGATTTTCTATAAATATGCTAAAAAAGGAACAGAATGGATTATTTGAGCTCAATTTACTTCTCTGGACAAGATTTGAGCAATTAAAGAGATCAACCCTATTTATAATAATTTCTCATTCCAACATTTCCCAGGTTAGAATATCTTTTTCTTCTTTCAGAATATAAAACTCCCACATATCACTTTACTAATTAGAAAAGTTTTTTTTTATTCTACTAGCTGTGAATATATCTCTCATTGCCATATCATTGAACGAAGTAGGATACTTTAAAAGCAGCTTTAAAGTTAAAGAAATTAACAATATGTCCTCATATTAATTGTAATCTGCCGAAACATCTTGGTTGGCATAGTGCTATAATAGTGATAAGCTAAATCAAAGCAGATCTGTTCTGAACTATTTTCAACTTCAGCACATCAAGTAAAATGGCTGCTTGTTCCATATGTTGTTTATTCTGAAATGTGAAGGATAGTTGATATTAAACATCTGCCTGCATATTGCTTCCATAACCACATTCATGCAAGAAAAAAATCGCAAACTTCATTGAGTGTTCTACAACCTTTAAATATACAATATAATAACATTTTCTTTAGACTGACAATAAACCAGACATTCTGCTTTGATATAATTTTCAGAAGGTTTATGCTGCCAGAATCCTTGGTATAGTTTATATCAGTGCAAAGAAAGATGAGTGACTGTAATCAATGAGCCCATAAAAGGCTTGAGTTTTGTGGTATTTTGTTTTTTTTCTATATTTAATATTTTAAAGTCCTTCAAATGTCCCTTTTACTTAGAAGTAATATTCACCCTCTTTGCCTGTCTAAAGACTTCTATACTGACTCTAATACATTCTTCGAAGAAATCTCAAGTTGCATTTTTAAATACTTATCTTTTTGAAAATGAGCTATTCATTATTTTCTGGATGTATCTGGAACTGCTTAGCTTTTGCATTTCACACAGTTTCTCTGTCATCTGCTGTGTCCTGCCTACTGCCTCCTGTACCAGAGAAGGACCTCAAAATCTGCTTATGGGTCATAACTTTCCTTTCCACAAATCTTTTTATTAAACTCTCACTATCCTAGCCTCCAAGGATGTTTTCATTCTGTGTGTTCTTACAGCATATCTCATCTCTATTTTTCTTTTGGAAACTAATACTATGATTTTCTCTAAATATTTTAACAATTATTTACTGTCATACTATCTTATATCTATACCTGGCATCCTTAGATAGACTCTTTGAGAGCAGAAACCATTTCACATTCTTTATATGTTTCTTACACTTTTTCTAGCCTTTTAATTTATTGGTTAATTTGACATTTTAATGTAAGAATATATTTCTCACATTTGGAGAATCAAAGTAAATTTTGAGCCTAAAAAAGTCATTGTTACCCTGAAATCAGATTTCACTTATCTTGGGCATGTTACCAAGACAGGAAAGACCTGATGTTGGAGAACAGCTGTACCACTGTTAAATAATCTATTCTATAAAGGTGCACTGTGTCTCCTCCATGTAAGTATATACATTTGAATTATTTATTATAATAATTGAAATGAGATATGTTCAGTGATTCCCTCATGCGCCCTTGTTGCAAAACAAAATAAATCTCCACCACCCACAAGAACTCTTTACTCAATGGTTCTTAACATTGGCTGTACAAGAAAATCATCTATGGAACTTTTAAAAAGACAGTGATGCTCAGGCACTTAGTGGAACAATTAAATTAGAATATACAGAGATGGAACTCAGGCACAAAATTTTATTTTTTGGTATTCTTCAGGTGATTGTACTATTCAACCAGGATTAAACACCACTAGTTTAAAAGAAAATTGTAATAGAGAAAAGTAGCTTGGAGGGTAGCAAAGAGGAAATGAGTCCTGCTCCAAAGACTGATCCAGAGAAATGTGAGTATATCCTCTACTCCCATCCTGAAAGTTGGTTAAGATTTTTCTGTGTCCCACATGCATGTGCCTGCATATTGTGCCAATCTCATGTGGTATGTAAATTCCAACCCATTTCAGTTATTGCTTTAGCTTAGTGACACAGCTTAGAAGTAGGAATTATTTCTGAAGTATGAGGTAAATAATACTAGTCCAATTAAACTCAGTTCATGAAACTAGAATAAAGGATATAGTCTATTTCTACCTCCTCTGCACTTTTATTGTTTTCTGGGTTTGCCTTTATGCTTGATCTATGTGTTTCACTATCAGAAATGTCTCTGATTCCAGTAATTTTCAGTAACATAGAATAGAGTTGAAAGAAGTAGTTGCTGTATGGATTAATTTGTGTAGGTCTAGAGATAATATACATAAGGCAGAAGACAGACAGCTATTTCATGCAACAGAAGCAGTTTTATCACTATCAACAGCCAACTGAAGATTTATTTAAGCCCACATAAAGCAGTGTCAAGGTTCAATTGGAAAGGAATAATCTGACTTTTTTTTTTTTTAATTCAGCAGGTCTGGAGAGGTGCTTTTGGCAAATATGATGCAGGTGTTCCCTCAACCACTCTGTAAAATATCCTCAACACTAGTTACACATTAAATTAACATGGGATACTTGTGAATAATTAATTCCATGTTGTGGGTCGCATACTGAAGCAAGGAAATCAGAATCACTGGGACTAGGGACTCACTATTTTTCAGAGCTTCCTAGGAGATTTTGATGCAAAATAAAACTAATGGCTAGGGTCTGGAATGTGCAGAGTTCTCAGATTTCACATTAGCAGTGGATTCAAACTTACTCAGACAGGACAAAGAAATACACCTTTCCAGTAAGTTATAAAATGATCATTATAAAAAACAAGTGTCTCTCATCACTCAACTATATTTCAATTCTGAGCAGCCAGAAGCAAATCAAGGGTGATAACAGTTCATTTGAAGGCAGAGCAGAAAGAGGTTTCACATTTGTCTCAAGGCTAGGTCTCTTCTTGCTCTAGAGTTGCCTCTGCCTCAGACATCTCAAGGCTGTCTGCTCATTATCACTAAACCATGGTGGCATCATCAAACAACAGCCTCAGATAGTCGTGCTATAGAAAAGAAAATGATTACTTAATTCAAGTGATTTGAAATCTTAACCATAATGGCAGAAAAAATGTTTGGTTAGATTCCATTGGAAAAGAAAAGGCCAGAGCTGTAAATAATTGGGCATCCTCTTCCAACTTCCCATGATTTTATAGAATCCTACTATAAACTCTGCCCATGTACTAATCTCTTCAAAAGAGTAATGTACATGTGTTTGTTTGCTTGACAGATATTCAGTACAAATTTGAGATTCACATCAAACATAGTGTTCTGTGAAAAGATTAAATTACTAAAAAGATAATACATGGAACAGAATATACAGGTATGACTCAATATAACAATAATCCAGTAAGATTTTTGTCATAGCAACACACAGGAAGTAGTGCCAAGTATAGAAATCTCTCTGCTTCTTCCTCTGTTCTCTCACATCTATTCTTTTAAAATGTATGAACAGATAAAGACCTGGACAAAATCAAAAAGTAGGTGAGATTTCATTTTTCATCATTACACATTGTTTTCTGCACTCATTCCTCTTCTCCTTGGGCAGAAGAAATTGTCACTATAAGGAAAATAACAAAAATAGGAGGAATTCTGAAATTAGGAGCAGATCAGAAAGGAAATAGAGATAGGACTAGGGTGCTTCACGTCAGATCAAACTCCTTCATTAGATAATTCACTCATTTATTGGATGCCTGTGGCATGCCAGGAAATGGTACAGATTCTGAAAAACAAACATAGTCTCAGTCATCAAAGAGTTTATTTCTTGAGGGTAAGGAAGGCTTATAATCCTTAAAATGAATGGTGGCCACAAACAGTGGCTGACGCCTGTAATCCCAACACTTTGGGAGGCCGAGGCAGGCATATCACAAGGTCAGGGGTTCGAGACCAGTCTGTACAATATGGTGAAACCCCGTCTCTACTAAAAATACAACAAAAAAAAAATAGCCAGATGTGGTGGCAAGTGCCTGTAATCCCAGCTACTTGGGAGGCTGGGGCAGGAGAATTGTTTGAATCTGGGAGGTGGAGGTTGCAGTGAGCTGAGATTGAGCTGTGCCATTGCACTACAGCCTGGGTGACGGAGGGAGACTCAGTCTCAAAAAAAAAAAAAAGTAAAAGCTGATAAATTATATGTAAAAATATAGAGAACTATGAAATTAATAAGGTGAAATATCAATCAGAATGGGGCCTCAACCTTTAGACATCAGTTCCAAAAAAAGGCACTAACAACAAATAATGAAGAGAAAATAAAAAGAATGAGGAAGAATAATGAGAAGGAAAAAGAAAAGCAGAAGAGACAGCTGTCAGAGAACAAAAGAAAATACAGGGTTTTAAGGTAAAAGGAGTGAGCAACTGTGTTGACATCTGTTGGGGAGTCAAGTAAGTTCAGAATAAAGAAGTGTGAGTGTCCATGATGTTTTACAAACTGAAATTTGTTGAGTTCCATGATGAGAGCAGTTTTAGTGAAATAGTTGCTAAGTGGACAACTTAAATGGGTTAAAGAATAAATAGATGGAAAGTAAACATGGATGTGTCTCAGGAGACAATGAAAAGCATGGACTGATGTGTTGAGAAGTTTTACTATCCACGATAGCATAATTTGGGATAAATTCTGAAGGAGGATGGAAAATCACACTGCTTTGATTTCATTTTATTTAGCTTTTTTATAAAATAAAAAGATTTTAATTATGCTGGGAATAATTTGTTGGTAAAGCAGACATGAAAGATGAAAAAGAAAGAAAGCGGATAAGGGAGGTGCAATAAAGAACGTGAAGGCAGGTATCACTCAGAACCCAGCTGGAGAGACTGACTTGCTTCTAGACTGGGATTGACACATTCAGTGTAACAGCAGAGAATGTGCATGTGATCAAAAAGAAGCAAAATATCCCTCATGAGTTATAATTTTTTAACCAACAATAAGTAAAAGTTAATTAGTTGAGAGTGTGGGAGGAATAAAAGTGAGAGAGATGAAGATAGAAAAAGAAGAGGGAGGAGTCATTTTCAGATGGGAAAGGTAACTGACTAGGGAGATTTGACCAAGGTGTAAGGTAACAATATCAGCCAAAAGAGGGATAACATCCACTGAAAGAAGGATAAAGCTGGATGTTGGAACAGAATAAGGATGAAATAGTCACTGCCGAAGATGGAAAACAAGACCCTTAAAATCTTACACATTGACTTCTCCATTCTACCCGTGATTGACAGCAGTGGTGCGTAACTGGGGTGATTGCCCCTCCTCCCACAAGGCTCATTTGACAAAGTCTGAAGACATTTTTTGTTAAAGACGCTGAGAGTGCTACTGCCATTTAGTGGATAAAGGCCAGGGATGCTAAATACCTGACAATTTACACAGTTCCTTCTGACCCCCAACCAAGAACTATCTGGCCCAAACCATCTGTGCACTTAAATTGAGAAAGATGACTATAAATTGAAAGATAACTATAAAACTTACAATTTTCTGCTACTAGATTTTAAGATTTTAAAGATGAAGATTTTAAAGAAAACTATGATCTTTAGTAGAGATTATGATTGCTTTAAAACCTATAAATCAAGAAGTTATTTAACATTTCTACCTTTTCATGGTAATTTAGGTTGCTTTTTTATACTCTCCTCAATCTGGAAAATAATTTCCTAACATTTATTTTTTTTGAATCTTAGTAAGTATAACTTGAATCATCCTCTGCTTTCTCATTCATGTTTTTTTCCCCCAAATATAGTTCACTTTCTAATATGGGTGTATGTTTTGAACATAAAAGCCTTCCCATGACAATGACTATTACCATTGTTTGGCAGTGTTGCAAAGGCATCCAGGAGGAGCAGAAAGGTCTGTGTAGAAGGAGACAGTTTTGTAATGTCAAGGGCTCAGGAGAGACTGTTGTAAACAATGTTACACATGTTTTTCTTAGAAGTCTAAATAAAAGTTTCTATAATACAATATGAGTATTATGGTGAACATGTCTTAAAGCAAGTGCATTCTCTATTGTAGTTGCTAAAGGACCTATAGTTCATCTTTTGCTTTGAACAAGAGGCTATGGGTATGAATTAGCCAACAGCAAAACATTGATGGAATGAAACCATACAGCCATGTGTGCTGAGAAAATAGTGGAGGTATAGCCTCAGGAGAATACCTATAATATCCAAAGTCTGACCTCACTATGTAGGTAAGTCAATCTAATCAACAGAAAACATACATTTAAATGGAACAAGTGTTCCATAAATAAGTTTGAGATTAAAGGGAGATTAAAAAGTACATACATATTTGACTCAAAGATTTATATGCTAAAGCTATTTTGTTAGTAGTAGTAATTAAATTGTACTTCATGAATCATTTGTTTCCATTTAAAATCATAGTAATCATGTTTGTCTGGGCATGGTGGCTCATGCCTATAATCCCAACACTTTGGGTGGCTGAGGAAGGTGGAACATGAGGTCAGGAGTTGACCAGCCTGACCAGCATGGTGAAATCCTATCTCTATTAAAACTATAAAAATTAGCCAGGTGTGGTGGCATGTGCCTGTAATCTCAGCTACTCAGGAGGCTGAAGCAGGAGGTAGCTTGAATCTGGTAGGTAGCAGTTGTAGTGAGCCAACATCACATCATTGCCCTCTAGCCTGGGTAACAGAGCAAGACTCTGCTGCAAAAAAAAAAAAAAAAAAAAAAAAAATCATGATAATCATGTTCAAGAGTGGGAAAAATATGAAGATTTTGTCTTTCAAATACTATGTAGAAGTTTTTGTTGTGATCAAGCCATAAAATTATTATTTTATTTTTTGAAAATTTGAGATTTTATTGTAAAAACTTATGAATGGCTTACTTCTTTTTGCATGCAACTAAATGGAATCGAGTAAATTTTAAAAAAATAAAACTTTAAATGGAAACAGAATTTTTACTTATGCAGTATTTAAACTACTCTTTAAATCAAACCTTATTTTGAGATAATTGTAGACACATGCAATTGTAAAAAATATATACAGAAATATCCTGTGCACCCTTTACTCTGTTGCCCCGGTGGTAATGTCTTGCAAAATTATAGTGCAGTATTACAACAGGGATATAGATATTAATAAAATAAAAATACAGAAAATTTTCATCACCACAGTATCACTCATGTTGTTCTTTAATAGCTACACTTATTTACATTCTACCCCCTCTTTTCAAGAGGTGACAAGCACCATTCCATTCTCCAAGAATGTAATAGTAATGGGCTTACACAGTATGATACCTTTTAGGAGAGGCTTTTTTTCACTCACTATAATTCTCTGGAGATTCATCCAGTTGTCACACATATTAATGACTTCTTTCATTCTTAGTAACTCCCTGGTAGGAATATGCTAAACTATTTTCCATAGTGGCTGTACCATTTTAGCATTCTCACTACATAATAAGCAATGAATAAGTGATCCTGTTGTTCCAGTACTGGCCAGCATTTGGTGTCATTACTAATTTTTATTTTAGTCATTCTAATAGACGTGTAGTAATACTGCATTATGGTTTCAATTTTCATTTCCCTGATGGCTAACGATGTTGAATGTGTTTTCATGTGCTTGTTTGCCACCTGTACCTTCAGTGAAATGTCTCTTCATGTTTTTGCTCACCCTCTAATTGTTTTTTACTACTGTGTCTTGAGATTTCAGTAATCAAAACAGCATGGTACTGGTACCAAAACAGAGATACAGACCAATGAAATGGAACAGATGCCTCAGAAGCAATGCCACATATCTACAAACATCTGATCTTTAAAAAACCTGACAAAAACAAGCAATGGGGAAGTGATTCCCTGTTTAATAAATGGTGTAGGGAAAACTGGCTAGCCATATGCAGAAAGCTGGAACTGGACCCCTTCCTGACACCTTACACTAAAATTAACTCCAGATGGATTAAAGATGTAAACATAAGACCTAACCCCATAAAAACCCTAGAAGAAAACCAGGCAATATCATTCAGGGCATAGACATAGGCAAGGACTTCATGAATAAACCACTAAAAGTAATGACAGCAAAAGCCAAAATAGACAAATGAGATCTAATTAAACTTCAGAGTTTCTGCACAGCAAAAGAAACAATGATTAAAGTGAACCAGTAAACAACAGAATGGGAAAAAACATTTTGCAATCTGCCCATCTGACAAAGGGCAAATATCCAGAATCTACAAAGAACTAAAACAGATTTATAAGAAATAAACAAACAAATTCATTCAAAAGTGGGCAAAGAATATGAACAGACACTTTTCAAAAGAAGACATATATGAGACCAAGAAACATATGAAAAATGCTCATCATCATTGGTCATTAGAGAAATGCAAATCAAAACTACATTGAGATACCATCTCACGCCAGTTAGAATGGCGATCATTAAAAAATCTAGAGACAACAGATGCTGGAGGGGATGTGGAGTAATAGGAACACTTTTACACTGTTGGTGGGAGTGTAAACTAGTTCAACCATTGTGGAAGACAGTGTGGCAATTCCTCAAGGACCAAGAAATAGAAATTCCATTTGACCCAGCAATCCCATTACTGGGTATATATCCAAAGGATTATAAATCGTTCTACTATAAGGACACATGCACACGAATGTTCATTGCAGCACGGTTTACAATAGCAAAGACCAAATGCCCATCAATGATAGACTGGACAGGGAAAATGTGGCACATATACACCATGGAATATTATGCAGCCATCAAAAATGGTGAGTTTGTGTCCTTTGTAGGGACATGGATGAACCTGGAAACCATCATTCTCAGCAAACTGACACAAGAACACAAAATCAAACACCGCATGTTCTCACTCATAGTTGGGTGTTGAACAATGAGAACACATGGACACAGGGAGGGGAGGACTACACACTGGGGTCCGTTGTGGGGAAATAGGGGAGGGACAGTGAGGGGTAGGGAGTTCGGGAGAGATAACATGGGGAGAAATGCCAGATATAGGTGAAGAGGAGGAAGGCAACAAATCACACTGCCACGTGTGTACCTATGCAACAATATTGCATGTTCTTCACATGTACCCCAAAACCTAAAATGAAATAAAAAATAAAATTAAAAAGAAAAAGGCAATAGAAAAATATAGGTTATGAATAATATTATGGCTTAATGAGGGACATGAAAGAATATTATGCCAGATTATACTCAGTGTTTTATACATTTTCAGCAAAATATACTTGTATGAACAAAATTAATGGGAGCTAAAACCAATAAACTCAATGTAGAGTCTATGTTCTCATCGTGCCATGTAGCCAGATGCAGCACCAGGAAGATATGGGCAATTTCTTTCTTGTAATCAAGCCAATCAAGAAAAAAAGACACATTGCCAGAATTAACGTGCTGTATGACTTTGTGAAAGCCCCTTCAAGCTGCCAGTCTTCTTGCCAGTACTACAGCAGTAGCATTAACCAACAGGAGTATGGACTTATTTCAAGCCCAGGTGTCGAGCAATTTGAAATGCATGAGTTCCTTGTTGTGAAACAATCATTCCCTCTGAGGCTCATATTGTCCTCATCATTTCATGAACTATGCACATGGTGAATATGCGTTTACTTGCCTTCCTACATGTAAATTTCTAAGAAGACTAAAATATTGCTCTCCCCTGCTCTCTGTTCAAATTCTTGCAGCCAGGATTAGGAAGGCAAGCTGCAGAAAAAGAGAAAGGCACAGAATTTGAGGACTGCCCTAAAAGATTCTTCAATTCTGGCATCACCAGTAAGCAACATTAATCTAACAGATGGCCTCAGACTTAAAACAGACAAGAATACAATTTAGCATTCATTAAGAAATACCACACAATAGAAACAAAGTAAAAACTGTAAAGCAGTAAACACACTGTAAAGCAGTAAACACACTGAGATTTCCTAGTTGTTATTGCTAGGAATTTTCACTCTTTCTTAGCCTATTGGCATTTTCAGCTATTTTTTTTCTGCCACAGAACAACCAAACATAATTATGAACAAAGCATTTAATATGTTTAACTTGGTTTTATTTGGAAACAAGGATTGTTAAAAAAAAACAAACCTGTTTTTCCCCCCCCATTTGTTAGCAGATATCAATATCTTCTCCTCAGGAAGAATTAAAATGATAATTGAACAGATATAAATTCCCCTAATGATAGAGTCATAATTATTTTCTGATATTGTATCAATATGCAAAACAGACATTAGAAGACTTAACTGAAATAATTGAGGTAATTGTAGCATTGTAATTAACCATGATATATTTGAAAAATATGAATTGGCCATTTGCAATCTATTGGAAGATTATATTGAGAAAAATTATATAGCTGAAAATCACACTTTCTCTTTCAGTAATAGTTTAGGGTTGGGGCAAGAGGGGAACAATTTATTTGACTGACTAGGATTAGTAGTGTGACTAGGTTATTCTGTAGAAATAGAGATTCTGGTTTCAACAGCCTAGGATCTAATATTGGTTCTACAACCCACTAGATATATGGCTTTGAGATAGTAAATAAAACTCAGCACTTCACTTTTCTCATTTTTAAAATGAAAATAATAATTGTTCCAACTTTACAAGATAATTTACAAGATTATTATGACAATTAGACTTGTTAACACTATTAGAGTAACAAGGAGAATGCCTGGAATATTGTAAATGATCAATAAAATTTGAATATTATAATTATATTGGTTTGTTCAATTTAATTACCTATATCTCAATTGTTTTAAAAAATTTAAGTCTGTGCAGAAAATGTTTCTCAAAAATTAATATGGTGATTTATAATTTCATTTAGAAAGTTTATCTATACAAATATAAGAAAATTTTTTAAATAAAAAAATACGACCTTTAAAAAATAATCTATCAGCAACACAAGGTCTCTGATATCATTCACTTAAGTATTTGTCTGAAAAACAAGTTGAAAAAATGCCTTATGACTCCCAGGAAAAAGACATTTAAAAAATATGTTGAACACATTTCCTGCATACATAGACATATAAATAAAATATGCCCAAAGCTTTGTTGGATAGCTGTAATCTAAAAATTTGCCTATGAGATGAAACTCTGAAATGAATATTTTTATGGTTAAGGTATAAGCACTGTACCTTAATTATAGCAGCATGAATAGTGCTGGTCTCATGAATTTAGTAAACACTTTCCCAGGAATAGCATTCACCAATAGGGAAAAATAGATTCATGTTAAAAGATACATAGTCTTTATAAAATATGATGCTAACAAAATTTTCAATGTAAAATAAGGTTGCTTCTAAAACAAGGAACAATAAGCAACATATTTGCAAGCATAAAAAGAATTTTGAATTGCCTCTGCAGCTTTGTTTGCAATTACAATACAAGAGTCGTTCATCCCATTATAAAGGAGCTTGTGAGCTCTGTTAGCTCCTTATTGGTGTTTTGAGACAAAAAAAAATTGTTTATTGTATGTTAAACCTGTTCAGACATATCTGAATTCCACAACCCCCCAACTCAAGCTGTGCATTGAATGTTCCAAACTATAGAAGGAAATTGCTCGTACTTTCTAAGTATGTCATGGGTATTCCCATGAATTTTGTTCCTGACACTATGTGGAATTATAACCAAAAAAAGAAAAAAATGTTGATTCTCCACTACAGGTAATTTTTTCACTTTTTTTGTGGGGTTTTTCTCTGTTACTCAGGCTGGATTCAAAGTCTTGGGCTCACATCATCCTTCCACCTCAGCCTTCCAAGTAGCTGAAACTGCAGGAACTTGCCCTTGTGCCTGGTCTTTTGGGTAATAAAAGAATTTATGCAAAAGCATGCTTTAAAACAGGTTAAAGTGTTGAGTTTTATAAGGGTGGGGTATGAGTATTTAGAAATCTGCAAGTTTTGTTTAAATTTATAGTTGAGTATTATCCATTATCTTGTAACAAAAACTCTGTGGGATAATGATAAATTTTTATTGGCATTTATTTAATGAGAGAAATGAATGTGTACACTAATCCCTGAGGTTCATGGCCATCACTTTCTACTAAACCACAGCCTTTTTAGTTAAGCAACTTCCTGAGTTTTTTTGTGTGTTTCACTTTCTGGCAGAAGCTTTCATTTATGTTAGGGAAGTATGATAGACCTAAAAAGAAAGTTAACATTTTCCACTTGTCATTATCATAATTCTTTTTTTTTTTTTGAGACAAAGTTTCGCTCTTGTTGTCAAGGCTGGAGTACAATGGCACGATCTTGGCTCATCACAATCTCCGCCTCCTGGGTTCAAGTGATTCTCCTGCCTCAGCCTCCTGAGTAGCTGGGATCACAGGCATGCACCACCACGCCTGGCTAATTTTGTATTTTTAGTAGAGACAGGTTTTCTCCATGTTGGTCAGGCAGGTTTCGAACTCCCGATCTCAGGTGATTCATGTGCTTCAGTTTCCCAAAGTGCTGGGATTATAAGCATGAGCCTCATGTGGGCCTGGGATTACATGTCCGGCTTCATAACTTTTAATGATAGATCCTAAAGGTCATAAGAGGAACACTGAAGGGGGAAGCAATGTCCCTATTCTCTGGGCCCCAAGATCTCTGTGGGTTTTGCTCCTCTCCATTCTTGACCTCATTTTTACCAGCCAGTGCTTGCTCCTCAGTTTTTCTGATTTGAGGGGGCATCTGTAATGTAGTGTCTTGTCTCGACTGGGTGAGAAGGAGGATAGAGCATGGCTCACAATTCTTAGAGTACTCTAATTGCAGTCATTCTTTCCTCTTGCTCAATTTCTTCTTCAGGAGAAAACAGTTGCTTCCTAAGTAGCAGCACAGTGAATTCTCAAAAATAGCTGTCTGTTGTGCAAGGATGCCTGGGGAAGAAATATAAGTAACCTAAAGTCACTACTGGTCAGTCAATCCATCAAGTAATTTTGTAAAAACTTAACAATGAAATAGGACTTTGATTTAAGAATCTAAAAATATACTTAATAAAACCCTGTCTTAATTATAACCCTGTGGTATACTTTTTCTTCTCTGAGTACCATAATGGGAAAAAATGTACAGCTGAACATCACAGATATGAGTTAGGTTCCAAGCGATCACAATAAAGGAAATATCACAGTAAAGTAAGTCACAGGAATTGTTTGGTTTCCTGGTATATATACACAATTTATGTTTATACTATACTATAGTATATTAAGTTTTCAATATCATTATATCTAAAAAACAATGTGCATACCTTAATTTAAAAATATTGCTTTAAAATGCTAATGATTGCTGGGTGCAGTGGCTCATGCCTATAATCCCAACATTTGGGGAGGCCAAGGTGGGCAGACCACTTAAATCTAGGAGTTTGAGACCAGCCTGGACAAAATGGTGAAACCAGTCTCTACTAAAAATACAAAAATTAGCTGGATATACTGGCACATGCCTGGTCCCAGCTACTTGAAGGGCTGAGGCAGGAGTAGTGCTTGAACTTGGGAGGCGGAGGCTGCAGTTAGCCCAGGTAGTACCACTGCACTTACTCCAGCCTGGGCAGCAAAGTGAGACTCCATCTCAAAAAAAAAAAATTGCTAATGATCATGTGAACCTTCAGTGACTTGTAATTTCTTGCTAGTGAAGAGTCTTGCCTCAATGTTGGTGACTGCTGACTGATCAGGCTGATGGATGCTGAAGGTTCACCTGGCTCTGGCGATTTCTTGAAATAAGGCAACAGTGATGTTTACTGCGTCAATTAACTCTTCCTTTCATGAACAATTTCTCTGCAGTGTTGTTTGATAGCATCTCACCCACAGTAGAACCTCTTTCAAAATTGGAATCAATCCTCTCAAACCATGCTGCTGCTTTATCAACTAAGTTTGTGCAATATTCTAAATTCTTTGTTGTTATTTCGGCAGTATTCATATCATCTTCACCAGGTGTAGATTCCATCTCGGGAAACCATTTTCTTTGCTGGTCCATAAGAGGCAACTTCTCATCCATTCAAGTTATGTGATAAGAAGGATGAGCTTCAGACTTCACTTGCAACTGTAGTTCTCTTTTTGTTTCTACCACATCTGTAGTTACTTCTTCCACTCAAGTCTTGAACCCCTCAAAGTCATCCATAGGTGTTAGAGTAAACTTTTTCCAATTCCCTATTAATATTGATATTTTGACCTCCTGTCATGTATCACAATGTTCTTAATGGCATCTAGATCCTTTCCAAAATGTTTTCAATGTACTTTGCGTAGATCCATCATAGGAATCATTATCTATGGCAATTACAGCCTTACAAAATGTATTTCTTAAATAATAAGACATGAGGCAGTGTTTGGTGACTCACATCTGTAAGCCTAGCACTTTGAGAAGCTGAGGCAGGTGAACTGCCTGAGTTCAAGAGTTAGAGACCAGCCTGGACAATACAGTGAAACACCATCTCTGTCAAAATATAAAAAAAATTAGCTGGACATGGAGGCATGTGTCTGTAATCCCAGCTACTCAGGAGGCTGAGACAGGAGAATTGCTTGCACTTGGGAGGTGGAGGTTGCAGATAAAGAGTTTAAGAATTTTAAACATTGATATTTCAGTAAAGTTGAAGAAGTTTTTAAGTAATTAGTTAAGGGTTTAGATTAAAACTGTGTTTTCCAAGATGTGGACTTAGCCACCTTTAATACACTAGTGTGTATACAATGCATTGTAATTGGATCATGAGGAAAATTTATTGGCATTCTTTTCCATTGATCTGAATCTCCAATTAAAATCTTAACCAGTCTTTAACTTCAGCCATCTGACCAGTTAAACCAAATTTAAACCAAGATTGCACTACCGCACTCCAACCTGGGCAACAGAGTGAGACTCCACCTCAAAATAAAATAAATAAATAAATAAATAAAAATAATAAGACTTGAAATTTAACATTACTCCTTGATCTATGGGCTGCAGAACGGGTATTGTGTAAGAAGTCATGAAAACATCATTAATCTCCTTGTACATCTCCATCAGAGTTCTTGGGTTACCAGGGGCATTTTCTTTTCTTTTTTTTTTTGAGTCTTTTATTTTATTTTATTTTTATTGCATTTTAGGTTTTGGGGTACATGTGAAGAACATGTAAGACTGTTGCATAGGTACACACATGGCAGTGTGGTTTGCTGCCTTCTTTCCCATCACCTATATCTGGCATTTCTTCCCATGTTATCGCTACCCAACTCCCCACCCCACACTGTCCCTCCTATTTCCACCCCACAGACCCCAGTGTGTGCATTGCATTTTCAGTGAGCAATAATATTGCAAATATTTTTTTTTAACTAAGAAGTAGACCTTTAAAGTGGGTTTAAAATATTTAGTAAACCATGTTATAAGTAATGTGCTTTCATTCAGACTTTGTTGTTCCATTTTATAGAACACAGGAGAGTAGATTGGGAATCGTTTTTAAGGGCCCTAGGATTTTGGAATGGTAAATGGACATTGGCTTTAACTGAAAGTCACCACGTGCATTAGCTCCTAACAAGAGAGTTAATCTGTTCTTGAAGCTCTGAGGTCAGATGTTGGCTTCTCCCCCATAGTTATGAAAGTCCTATGTGGCATCTCCTTCCAATATAATGCTGCCATAACTATAATACTTTGAAAATCTGTTGTCTTGTGTAATGACCTTCATTAATAATCTTAGCTAGATCTTCTGGATACTGTGCTGCAGCTTCTACATGATCACTTGTTGCTTCCCCTTGCACTTTTATATTATGATGACTTCTTTTCTTAAATCTCATGAAACAATCTCTGCTGTTAACATCTTTAAACTTTTCTCTGACAATTTCTTCACCTCTCCCAGCCTTCATAGAACTGAAGATAGTTAGATCATAGACTGTGGCTTAAGGAAATGTTTTGGCTGGTTTTATCTTTTATTATCCCACTAAATCTTTTTCCCATATCAGCAATAAGACAATTTTGCCTTATTATTCTTGCATTCACTGTAGTTGTATTGTTAATTTCCTTGAAGGCATTTCTTTTGCTTTCACAAATTGGCTGCCTGTTTGGTACAAGGGCATAAGTTTTCATCCTGTCTCAGCTTTCAGCATTGCCTTCCTCACTATGTTTATTCATTTCTAGTTTTTGATTTTAGTGAAATACAGATGGTTGTTGCTTTCACTTCAAAACTTAGAGGCCATTGCAGAGTTATTAATTGCTCTAACTTCAGTGGTGTTGTGTCTCAGGGAATGCAGACGCGTGAGGAGGAGAAAGCTGGGGCAATGACGAGTCAGTGGAGCAGTCGAAACACAAACAACATTAACCAATTAAGTTCATCATCTTATATGGGCACAGTTCATGGCACCCCCTAAAATTACAATGATAACATTAAAAAAAGGGATCACAGGTAAACAAAATATATAAAATAGTAGTGGAAAGGTTTGAAATATTGTGAGAAGTGTCAAAATGTGACACAGAGATACAAAGTGAGCATTTGCTGTTGGAAAAATTGTGCTAGTAGACTTCCTTGATGAAGACTTACCACAAAGCTTTACTTTGTGAAAAGCACACAATCTGTGCAGTATGATAAAGCAAAGTGCACAAAAATGAAATAGTACTGTGAAAAGTTGATAAAATTACCTATGTAAGCTAAGAAACATGAGTCACGACATTACCTATTAAGAAATACTACAAAATGTCAAGTTTTCATAAAGAACAAGAAGGAAAAGTTATAAACAGCCTCACACAACTGATGATTATTTAATTTCATCAGATGTTCTACTCACCCCACCAGGTCATGTTGAAATACTTGCTTTTACGGGCATGAGAGCATCACTTTGTATTGCTTGGATCTTCTGCTTATTTGTTTGTTTTTTTACCCCTTGGTCAGCTATATTTTTTAAATAACTCCAGTTATTTTAAAAGCAAGCAAAACAAACAGTTGTATAATTGTATTCCACAGAAAAACTCTGAAAGTTTGTCTAGCGAATAAATTGTACTTGTTTGATAAAAAGGACTAGAAAACACCAAGAATATAATCTCTCACTGTCTCTGTCTTTCTCTCTCTCTCTCTCACACACACACACACACACACACTTTCTGTCTCCCTCTCTCTCACAAAATCTGGAGTAAAAATATAGCCATTATCAACATGAGAAAGTATACATTTTCTAAACTAAACTCTTTTACAACATTTATGACTTATAAAAATAATAAAATTACCAGAATACATGAATTTCAAGTCAAATAATAATTAGAATATCGGACTTTTAAAATATTTGAGATAATTATGTTTTTTTTTAAATGTCACACTTTGTTACTTTTCTGAAGTATAATATGAATAAAGAATGAAATCTGAAATACTATAATTATTATATAGGGAAGAATTTTATTAACAATATAAATGTTTCTAAAAGTGATTTTTGTGACCCTGACAAAGAGTAACTCTATCTACAGTGGTGCAAAACTAATTTATTTAGGCCATTGTGTTTTATTTTTAGTATAATTTTTATAATAATATATCTCCAATCTCATTATAATTATAATATAGCAATTTTATTTGGCCTCATGACAATAGATACATTTCTGCAAATGTGTGCACATACACACACACACCGCTATATATATTTTTAATATTAATATCTATAATTATAAAACTTTGCAATAGGATTCTCCAGAGTGACAGAGCCAACAGGAAGTGTGTGTGTGTGTATAAGGGAATTTATAGAGAAAATTGGCTCACATGATTATAAAGGCAAAGGCCTTTGCAAAGCCAAATGCCAGCTAGAGAATGAGAAAAGACAGTAGTGTGACACCCAGAGAAGTATTGTGGCTCCCAGGGAAGCCAGTAGTGTGGCTCAGTACAACTCTGAAAATCTAAAAACCAGAGAAGCCGAAAATGTAGTCCCCCAGGAGAGGAGACTTCCGGTGCACGGGAGCACAGGTCCCAGAGTCCAAAGCCCAAAACACCTGGAGTTTGATGTCTCTGGGCAGGAGAATAAATAGGGATATTGCTCTCGAACACTGTGTGAGAGATAAAGAGAAGGGAAAAAGAGAAGTAAGCAAGTTGAATGTTTCCCTTCTGCCTGCGTTGTTCTAGCCTGCCACAGCCCTTTGGATGGTGCCCAACTACATTGAAGGCTGATCTTCCTCTCTCAGTCCACTGATTCACATGGCAATCTCCTCTGGAAACACCCACACAAACACACTCAGAAAGAGTGCTTCACCAACCTCTTGGATCCCTCCATCCAGTCAACTTACCACTTAATATTAACCATCAAAACCTCAATGCAGATGTTGTCATATTTTATAGGTCAGGGAACCAAGATATCACTGCTGTTAGGTATAGGTGGTTCTATCAAAATGATCTCGGAAATGACAAGGGAAATGAATTCAAAGCATAATTAGCTATTTTTAAATTATTTAATCATTTAATCATAGAAATTTTTAAAATTCACCTTATGGCAGCACATACCATTCCATTGCAATTCATGTTCCTCTTATTCTCACCGTGTAAGTTTTGTTAATTACACCCTAAGCCGATGACTGTGTTCACAATTTTTGGACAAATTTTAAACTAAATCGTATTTCTTAAACAATCCTAAGTGAATGTTTAAATGTGATTTTGTGATGCTATATTGTGATTGCAGTATACCTTATGGGATTCTGAGATGAAAAAAGGAAAATTTTAATGTAGGGGCCAAATGCTATTACCAAGGAAACAACTTCATGCTTCACACTGTTTTACAGTAAGAACATATTTTATAGATGATCCAGCAAACCATTGTCGACAACCATGCCTGGTATGTAATTCCACCATAATTAAAAAGTTTGAAACATGCCTGTCATTCAGTAATATCTAAGGAACTGTATTTTGTAATGAAAAAATATACAATTGGATAAAATTACTGCAATGTGGTTAATTTTGCTAAATACTGTAAGAAACATTCTTATGCCTAACCATTATGGATGTTACTAGATGAAAGTGCAGCTGAGGTATGAATCTGTCAGATCCTGTGATGTGTGAGCAAGGGACTGTTTAAACTTTTCTGAAGCTACAGGGTACAGAAAACTTAGAAAGAAAATGTTACTTACAAAAAAAGAAAGATGGAGCTGGGGCACTTTCTTCTTTCTGTTAAAATATTTATAAGCTCACAATACTCTACTGCTGGTAAAAAAAATTAAAAGGCAAGAAAATAAATATTTTAAAATACTTTTCATAGGAATAAAATTTTAAATCCACAATAGATTTCATTTCTGGTCAAAAGCAAAAATGTGACTAAAATATATGAAAACAGCTGAATATTCTCTCTATGTATATATACCTGTAAACTAAATTATTTATATGCTTATAATTCTAAATATTGAAATAAATTATTTAAAAATTACCATCAACTCAAATATTGAATTTCTTGAAATAAGGAAAACTTAATCAAGACTTAAAACAAAAATTCTTGACTGACAAATATTAATACAGAAAACAGAAATAAATGTAAACATAAATCCACCCATAACAAAACATATAACTAAAGCATAGCTTAAGGGTTTTTTAAAAAAATTACTCTGAAAACATGAGACTAAATTTAAACTTAATCTCTAACTCAAAATAAATAAAATTGTGAAATCTTTGTTTTGCCCAAACTGTATTCCTCTTAGGATATGTTCTTAGGATATGTTTGTGTATGGGAGCTGACAAGGAAAACAAGTGTTGATAAAGCAATTATTTTTCTCTTTGCTCCCAAAACACTGTAATTTTCTGGTTCTCATTTTACAACTAAGACCTCTCCTTGTAAAGCCACTTGACTGGTTTCTCCTTCTTCTAGGTGAGGCTCTTTGAGTTTTAAGTTACAGAAACTTGGCTAAAATTGGCTTGAGCAAAAGAGGAAACTTACAGGATTATGCAATTGTGATCAAAACATAACAAAATACCATTCAAATATCTCTCATGGTTGTTCCCTACAAGACAAAAAGAATATAACATGAAGAAAACATAAGCAAAGAAGTAAACTTGTTAGTTAAACAAATATTTTGGTAAAGTAACCTGATAAAGACTTTAAGAATTTTAAACACTGATACTTCAATAAAGTTGAAGGAAGTTATTAAGTAATTAGTTAAGGGTTTAGATTACAACTCTGTTTTTCCAAGATTTGGACTTAGCCACCTTTAACACACTAGTGTGTATACAGTGACTCAGCATTGTAATTGGATCATGAGGAAAATTTATTGGTATTCTTCTCCACTGATCTGAATCTCCAATTAAAACCTTAACCAGTATTTAACCTCAGCCATCTGACCAGTTAAACCAAATTCAATTGAGACACTAATTCCAATTCTGTTGGTATAATATAATTTTTGTCTCAGTGGTGATAACTCTTTAGTTATAGGAACTTTTTAATTCTATTTGCAGCAATTAACATGAGTTCTACTCTCAACAGATTTTTAAGTGTACAGCATGCACTGTTGACCACAGGCTCAATATTGTACAATAGATCTCTGTCACTTAATCATCTTGCATAACTGAAATTGTATGCCTGTTAAATAGTAACTCCCAATTTTCTCCTTCCCCCACCCACTGGCAACTGCCATTCTACTTTATGCTCTATGTGTTTGACTTTTTTATATACCTCATACGAGTAGACTTATACACTATTTGTATTTCAGTGATTGGCTTATTTCAGTTATTATGATGTTAAGGTTTATCTATGCTGTTGCATATGGCAGGATTTACATATTTTTAAGACATAATATTCCATTTTGTGTGTGTGTGTGTGTGTGTGTGTTTGTGTATACACACATAATATTTTCTTTATTCATTTGATGAAGGACATTCATGTTGTCTCCACCTCTCTCCTATAATGAATTGTGTTGCAATGAACAAGAAAGGGCCAACATTTTTTAGGGATCCTGATTTCTGTCATAATTATAGTCACCACTGTTTTCTTTTGGTTATCATTTGCATGAAATATGTTTTTTCATCCCTTTAGTTTCTAGCTATGTGTGACCTTAAATCTAAAATCTCTTGTTGACAGCATTTAGTTAGATCTTATTTTCTCAATTCATTCAGATACTCTACATTTTTCAATTGGGAGTTTAATTTATTTACATTTAAGGAAATTGCTGATAGGAAAGGCCTTACTATTGCTATATTGTTTATTGCTTTCTGTCTTGTAATTCTTTTGTCCCTCTTTTCCTTTCCTGCTGTCCTCTCTTGTGTTTTAATGAATTTTCTTTTCTTTTTTTATTGAAGGGCTTTGATTTTTTTTGTGTGTGTGCATCTTCTGCAGATTCTTTCTGGTTGCCTTGGGGCTGATATACAACAATTTATAGTTATAATAGTCTAATTTAAGCAGATAATAACAACTAAACTCATAATAAAAACTCTACCTTGTTACTGTACCTCCTCATAGTTTGTTATCAATGTCACCATTTACCTTTCTTAACATTTTGTATTTATTAATACCTTTTATGTATCTATTTTTAATATTTTCTTTTAACTTTTATACAAGAAATAAAAGTAATTTAACCACAAGCATTACAGTGATACTGTATTCTGTATATGTCTATATATTTACCTTCACCAGAAAATTTTATACTCTCATATTACTGTTTAGTGCTTTTTCATTTCAAGTTTAAAAACTCCCATTAGAATCTATCATAAGGCAGGTCAAGGAGCGATAAAGAGTCCTTCAGCTTTTCTTTGTCAATAGAAGTCTTTTTCTCACCTTCATTTCTTGGGGGACAGTTTTGACAGGTGTAGTATTCTTAATTGTTAGTTTTTTTTTCTTTCAACATTTTGAAGCTGACTCACATCTTGCCTGGAATAGTTCTGCTGAGAAATATGCTGTAAATCCCACGAGTGTTACATTGTACATAACAAGTTACTTTTTGCTTGCTGCTTTCAAATTTATGTTTTTGGATTTGACATTTGACAATTGGATTATAATGTATTTCTGTGTGTACGTTTTTTGGGAGGAGGCTTATCTTATTTGTATTCCTTGGGCTTTCTGAATCTGAATGTCCATTTCCTTCTCTAGGTTTGGAAAGTTTCATCTACCATTTTTTGGATAAGCTTTCTTCCCCCTTCCCTCTGTCTCCTTTTGTGCCAACAATTATTGGTCCACTCAATGCAGTCCCATATGTTCCTTAAGCTTTCTTCAGTCTTTCTTTTTTTTTCTTTTTGATCTTATGAATGGATACATTCCAATGACCTGTCTTTGATTTTGCTAATTGTTACTTTTGCTCAATCTGCTCTCCCTTTGGACCTCTACAGTTAATTTTTTAGTTCAGTTATTTTATTCTTTAGCTCCAAGATTGCTGTTTGATAATTTTTCAGTAGTTTCTGTCTCTTTGTTGACAATCTCCTGTCCTCATTGCCTGAGTGCCTTATTATAAACTCAAAAATGAGAAGACCAAACTACAAACGAATATACACATACACACATGGATACATACATAGATACATACACACTTAGCACAATAGCTCTGAAAGCAAATTTTCTCTGAATTTTCTAGATTTTAACCTTAGGATACTTTTTGATTCCTTTTGTAGTAGTAGTAGTAGTAGTAGTAGTAGTAGTAGTAGTAGTATTAGTACTGTAGCAGTTATGAAGATTATACATTTTTTCTAAAATATTTCTTGTAAGAATTTTGTTTTTGATATTTTTATTTTTAAAAATTGCATAAACTTACATTGTTTACACCCCTCAGAGATGGCAGGAGGAAATTTTATACCAATTCAACTTAAAAGACACACTTCTTTATACCAAAGGACTAAAATAACTTACATGGCCATAGCCATTCCTAAAAAACTGGTTTTCAGACAATCTTGAGCGTCACTTACATTGCACACTATAAAGTGCAATGGTTAGTCATTTTCCACTTCGGTTTCTTTTGGTGATGAACCAAACCATATCACCAGGCAGTAATGAAGATTGGTGAGACTTGTAAAAGCCACATGCATTACGTAAAACAGACAAAATAAATTAAGTTTATGGAATTATTAATGATATTGAGCTATGTGTGGTTTCCCTGAAAGCAAAATATTTTAGGATCACATTTGCTTTGGTTTTCTATTCTTTCAGATGTGACCATTGTATATTTGGATATATCTTTGAATTTAAGTCATAGTTGAGAACATTATTTTATTTTGCTCTGAATGTATTTTCTGAAACATCTACATTCAAATTCATATTGGATTATCCAGGCCTTAATACTTACTATTAGCTATGTTGCCTCTGATAATAAAATGAGGTAGCAAAGATGAGAACTAACATTTTACATATTTTAAGTGTAGGAAAATCTATATAAATATATATACATTAATTTAAATATATTTGAAATGTATATGTACATTTCCCTTTAAAAGAGAACTTTTTAACTTTGAAAACAAAATAGTTTTGCACAGTTTCTACATTATCTTCAAAATAATTTTTGAATAAATTTATTAATGCCCTGATTATAAATAATAACATATTTTTGAATGTCCATACCATGTAGCAATTAATTCAGAAACCTTAAACCAAAGATATTAAACTAAAGTTGGAGTTCTATTTGAATTATCAGGCTTAAGAGATATATATTTGAATTATTAGGTTTAAGTACTACAGTCAAACAGAATTTGTGGAACTTATTTGGAAATTATTTATTTACAATTAAATCCACTTTCAAAAAGGTATTTGTGGGAATATTAGGGAAATTCCTCTATATGCCCCATATTAGATAATATTAAAGATGAATGATTAACTTTGTTGAGTATGACAATGATGTTGTCACACTTTAAAAAAATGTTTTCTTTTCCATAGCTAACACTACCTATATTACTGGTCCTTTGCTCTCACTACCATTTCTCTAGTTCGTACTTGATATGAATCACTCCACTTTTCCTCAGTATGCTCAGTGGAATTGAGTTGAAACCTTGAACACACACACATATATATATATATATATATATATATATATATATATATGCACACATTTAGCACAATAACTTCTAAAGCAATTTTTCTCTCAATTTGCTAGATTTTACTCTCAAAATTATCTTTAGTTCCTTGCAGTAGTAACCGTAGTGATAGTAATAGTAGTAATATCATAGCCATCATGTAGTGGTTATGAAGGCTATAAATTTTCTCCACACTATTCATTGCATGATTATTGATACTGATATTTTTATTTTTAAAAAAATCACATAGGAGAAGCAAACCTATAACTAGAGTATAAAAAATTGGGTTATTATTAACCTGTGGTAGGTGAGTTACTAGTACTTCTTGGAATTTTGGGAAAAAATATTTGCCTATATCATGCATAAATCAGTCTGTAAAAGCAACACTAAAATCAGTTATAAATAGGGTATAATATTTCCTTAAACATCCCATGTAAACACTACATACCTCCCTCAGCCAGTACCTCTAAAATTCCCTTTCATTTTTAGGCGTTTTTTCTTAAGTATTTTAGCTCTACTTCTGTAATAGAGGGGGCTCAGTGGGATATGCCCTACATACTGGCATAAATCTGAGTGCTCTTCTTTCTCCAGATAGTGATAGTTCTAAATGGGAAGTTCATTAGAAACATTCTTTGCATCTTCATTTCTTAGGTTGATAGCTAGCAATATACTCTTCCATATGCACAAAGAAGTCTTTCAGTATCCCCTGCTCCAGGGAAGCCTCTGTCTGCCAGGAGCAACTCTGCAACTGGACTCAGCAGCTGGCAAGGGGAACTCTTTGGCCACACATAGCAGCAGGCCTACTGGCTTCCTATGTAAGTATTTTTGTGTGCATCATCAACCAAAGCATTTATGAATTGCCAATTTGCTCAACATTGAGAGGCAGGCCAACTTGATCTTTGGCATATCACTCTCATCACAAACTCAATTCCATTCCTTGGCCAGACTACCACATAATTATTTCAAAATATATGCCTCATGTTAAAAAGCTTAAAATTATATTGCTTTAATGTAATACATATCTGTAACACTTTAGGCAAATGTTCACATTTAGGTATATGACCTAAATTTGCCATACAAACATTTATTTCTCAATTATAAAAATCATCATTAAGTTCATCCTTTCTTCCTTTTTTCAAAGTACAGTAAAAATACAGAATTTGCAGGAAATGATACAGAAGAGAAGAGGAGAAAGGAGTTATAAAGGAAATTGGAGGAAAGAGTAAAAGAAAGATTGGGGAAGAGATAAGAGAAAAAAGCAGGGAAATATAAGGAGAAATGAGATAAAAGTGAGATTAGAGATAGAAGAAAAAACAAAAAACAATGAGTAGAGTAGAGTGGTGCAGGAAAGAGAAAAAAAGATGTTTTGGGGTTGAAAGTTTTTCGCATTTTTGTCTTTCATCTGTTCTCCAACTCCATACTTAGGTGCTTATTTTGGGATCACCTTGAATGAAACATCATTTATTTTTGTAAAAAAAAATGTATGCATGAATTCTCAAATTTTCATGCTGTTATTTCAGATTTTTACTTATTAAAATATTTACTTATAATAAAAACTGAATATGCATCTTAATCATGAATTACTTTATGTGTGATATATCAGAAATATCTGTGAGCTATTATTTAACAGAGAGCTTCAAAGGTTGCTTAGGTGGTATCCTAGCTTCAAATAAGAATGAGCTTGAGCAGACCATTTTCAAAACTCACATTACTGTGACTTATTTATTTTCTATTAAATAGTTTCAGTTTTTCACTACCCTACATAGCCATTTTCAGGAGGAATCTATTTATTTGTTATTTTTTGAAATAGGGTCTTGCTTTTTCCCCCCGGCTGGAGCACGGTGGCATAATCATGGTCCACTGCAGCCTTAACCTCCAGGCTCAAGTGATCCTTCAGCTTTAACCTCTCAAGTAGCTGGGACCACAAGCATGTCCCACCATGCCCAGCTAATATTTTATTCTTTGTAGCAATGGGATCTCTCTGTGTTGCTCAGGTGGGTCGCAAACTCAAACTCAAAAACTGACTTAAGCAATCCTCCAACCTTGGGCTTCCAAAGTGCTGGGATTATAGGTGTGCGCTGGCTTACATGATTTTTTAAAAAGAGGTTTTGTTTATACCAAAGAACTGACCTCTTGAATTACATCTTTTCTCTTCATTCTTAAGAAAAGTAACAATTTTCTTGTATGACTTTTTATCCGGAGATTAGTTTTATGTCTTGTGTGTGTTTACTTCAAGAATATATATGTTATGATGGATAATATATACATTAAAATACCTATGCAGATGGGGATGTGCTCTTCTCAAAAATTTGCAAGTTAATGTTGTGTTTTGATAGCACTACAATGTTACACATAATCAAGTATTTAGCATAGAAATATATGGTTTTTCCAATTTAAATGTATTGCTTATATTTTTCTCTGTGTAAACAAATGTTTGATTTAAGAGACTTCAGAAATTAAAAACATTTTCAGCAAATATTAACTTGCTTAGGTAACAGATCTCTGAATAACAATATGGGGTATCTTCAAAATTTCATGGGAAATGCATAATATGAAAGCTCTATACATGGATTTGGTTTTTTACACCAAAATAAACTTGTACTAACTTGCTATTACACATTTAAACAGGGTCTAGTCTGAATTAGTACGAAGGATAAGACATCAATTTGAAAAGAGCCCCATCAGAGCAACACGAATTTTGTCAAAATTGAAACAAAAACAGAGCAAATTTGTGGTGATGATATCACTGATGCTTTACAAATAGTTTAGGAGAACAATGTTCCCTGCCAAAAGCAGCAGTTTACAAATGGATCACTAATTTTAAGGACTGATAAAATGTTGAAGATGAAGTCTATCCACATCAATTTTCAAACAAGACATGAATCTTATTAATGCTCTGGTTGAAGAGGACCAACAATTAGCAGCAGAATAATAGCCAACACCATAGACATCTTGATTGGATCAGCTTACATAATTCGGACTGAAAAATTAATGGTGAACAAATATTTCACTCCACGAATACCAAAACCATTGTGTCCGGATCAGCTGCAGATAAGAGCAGCTCTTTCAATGGAAATTTTAAACAAGAGAGATGAAGATCCTGAAGCATTTCTTTGAAGAATTATAACAGGAGATGAAACATGGCTTTACTAGTGCGATCATAAAGACAAAGCACAATCAAACAGTGCCTACCAAGAGCTGGAAGTGGTCCAGTTAAAGCAAAAGTGGACCAGTCAAGAGCAAAGATTATAGCAACAGGATTTTTGGTGTACTGAACGCATTTTGCTTGTTGACTTTCTGGAGAGCCAAAGAATAATAACATCTGCTTAACATGCGATGTTTTGAGAAAATTAGCTAAAGCTTTAGCAGAAAAATGCCCAAGAAAATCATTTTCCAAAATTCCTCTCATCAAACAAGGCCAATTTTACAACAGTTTTGATCGGAAATTATTAGGCCTGTCTCTTTGGTCCTTATTTGGCTCCTTCTGACTTCTTCGTGCTTCCTACTCTTAAAAAAAATATTTAAAGGGCATTCATTACTCTTCAGTTAATAATGTAAAAAAGACTGCATTAACATGGTTAAATTCCCAGGGCCTATAATGACTTAGGAATGAACTAAATGACTGGTATATTCAGTTGATGACAAAAATGTCTTGGACTTGATGGCACTTATATTGAGAAATAACGTTTTTTAAATCTTTCAATTTCATTTTTTCATGAGCTTTCTAAAGCTTCTCATATGTTGTGCAGTGTTGCCCAAACTTACTTGAACATGTTAACATTCTTCAAGAAAGTTGAATAAGATAGCTTTTAAGATGAAATCTAATCTTTGCTATATAATTAAATGAGTAGAGAAATAGAAATCAAAAGTCATGAAAAGACATTAGAAATATGGGGTTAACTCATTTGTATGGTTTTACACATGAGAAATTCAACAGAAAGTTTATAAATTACAGGTATATGTCTGATATATGGCACATTTCAGTGATCTTAGTTCATAGCAACAGTGCTTTTTTTTTTTAATGTCACTCTTTCTACCGACTGATAAATTTATCATACAGTCTCAACGTATAATTCCATATATGAATATCCAAAATCAAGCAATCAGACTACATACAGGCCTAATCCACCAGGTAAATCCATGCTGGTCATTTAATTTAATGAATGTGGCTCTCTGTAACTGAACCTATGTTGCAAGATAAACTAATGCAAAATATACAGTGAAAAATGAAAGAAAAGAAGGACAAAAGAAGACAAAAAGGCCAGGCATGGAGGCTCACACCTGTAATCCTAGCACTTTGGGAGGCCAAGGAGGGCGGATTGCCTGAGGTTGGGAGTTCAAGACCAGTCTGGCCAACATGGTGAAACTATGTCTCTACTAAAAATAAAAAATTAGCCAGGTGTGGTGGTGTGTACCTTGTAATCCCAGCTACTTGGGAGACTGAGGCAGGGGAATTGCTTGAACCAGGGAATTGGAGGTTGCACTGAATCAAGATCGTGCCATTGCACTCCAACATGGCAACAGAACAAGACTCCATCTCAAAAAAATAAATAAATAAAAAGAAGAGAGAAAAGCAGAAGAAAGAAAAGGAAAGTCTACAGAGAAAAAAATGAACATCAATAACTTCTATTATGGTATAGATTTAGGATACATTTTCATAATATAATGAACAAGAGAAGTTAGAGGAAAGAATGAAAAATAATAGCAACCATTTTAGGATATAGACATGAATTATTGGACATAGACAGTTAAAATGTGCCAGAGTGAGTCTCCTAATTTCGGAAGATAGTCTATTTTGGCCCATTTTTTTTTTTTTTTTTTATTTTATTTTATTTATTTTTTATTTTTTTTAGAATAAAAAGAATGAAAGAGAGAAAGGAAGAGGAAGAGATTTTAGAAAAAGAGAAAAGGAGAAAGAAGGAAACAGCAAAAGAAAGAAAAAATGAAAGAGAAAGAGGAAGAGATTTTAGAAAAAGAG
>CAUYQU010028843.1:0-27694 GCA_963574635.1 Cheracebus regulus | reverse complement strand
CCCTTTCATATCCATCTACTGAAATGCTACCCATCCTCCACGGCTCCATTCCACTGCCTTCTTACATAACTGTAAGTCTCAAAGATCCTGCCAGTTGCAAACTCCCTAATGAAGGAAGTGGCCCAAGTGTGTGTGCTTTTGAAAAATGTTTCAGCTTTGATGTGAATTATTGTCTACCAAATAATTAGCAAAATAAAACAGTCCCATCAACAGCTTGGAAGATGCCTAAAATATGCATGAGGGTGACACCGCCAAGCCAAACCAACAAATCAGAAACATACAAGCTATTTCCAGATTTGGAGTCTTTATGAGTTAGGTTATGGAGGACTAGTTTTGAGAGTTGCCTTGGAAATTTTTTTAAACACTCGGTATTTATTGTAGACATTGGGCAACTGCAAAAAGGATCAGAAAATTTCTATAAAAAACCTGAATGCCTGTAGATGCCTCTCAAGCATATTAGATGTTGATGAAAAAATTTTGTCTAGCCTGGGAACCAGAACTGGTTGCCTTCATGATTTGGCCACTCCATGGTTTGATAACCAAATGAAATATGGTTCAAAGGAATGGTAGGCCAAAAAGCCAAAACCAGTTGCTAGTCAGTGGGACAATATATATATGTGTGTATATATATATTTATGGATATCTATATATTGATTGCTATATATTATATATATTCATTGATATATGTTATATATATTCACTGATATATATTATATATATTCATAGATATATAAATATATTATATATGCATATATATCATTTTTATATATAATATAATATATAAATATATAATATAATATATAATACAAATATATATATATATCAATTTATATATATGACAGTTTCATGTGGCTGGGGAGGCCTCACAATTACAGTGGAAGGCAAGGAGGAACAGGTCACATCATACATGGATAGTGGCAGGCAAAGAGAGAGCTTGTACAGAGAAACTCCCGTTTTTAAAACCATCAGATCTCATGAGACCCATTCACTATCAAGAGACAGCACGGGAAAGACCCACCCCCATGTTTTAATCATCTCCCAGTGGGTTTCTCCCGCAACAAGTGGGAATTATGGGAGATACAAGATGAGATTTGAGTGGGGACACAGAGCCAAGTCATATCAGTAAGATAAATCAAATCATACCAGAAACGATTTTGTTGTCTTAAATTTCTTTTCTGATGAACTCTAAAAACTGATATACAGAGAAAATAGAACATCATGGATAGTGCTAGTGACTGAATTAGCCCAGAGACTAGAAAAGGCAAGCTAGGAAAGTGGTACATTCTAGGCACTGATTCTTAAGGTGTGGTTCCAAGGAAGAACAGCAGCACTAGCAACACTGGGAATGTGTTAGAAATACAAATCTCAACCCAACTTCACACATAGTAAATCAGGACCTGGGGATGGGGCCCAAAAATCTGTAGTTTCATAAACCTTTCAGGTGATTCTGATTCATGCTAAAGTTTAAGGACCATTGTCCTGTAGAGTGCTGCCATACTCTATGTTTGTAACAAATTAAAGATTTGCACAAAAGATTTCTTTCCAGTGTTCCGTCTAAAGGCTTTTCATTCTCATTAAAGTACAATGCTTGCCTAATAAAATAAAAATGTTTCAGATAAATATAAAATGATGTAATGTGATTTCTAAATTTTCCAGAAATATTTTCAAAGTCTTTAACAAACCAAGGGACTCTCATTATGAGATCACTGCAATTCTGGCCTCATTTCAATGATTTGGAGAGGAGATGGCCAATTTAGGACTTAACTTACCAAGCACCATGGACCTTTGCTTACTAAAACTGATCTTGCAACTGCTCCTGCTGAAATAAAAAACAATCTGCCAAAAACAGAAAACAAAGATGAGTCCCCAGTATGATGGCACCATTTCTCAAGGAGACTAACCAGGCACTTGGTGGCCCTTGGGTTGCAGATGTGCCAGCAAAGGTGAAACATTCTAAATATAGAGTGTTATTCTTCAGGATGGAGTTTATGCACTTGATCAGAAACCTATGTATTGCATTTTCTCCTTACTAGGAAGAATTCATGAGTCCACAAACCAATGGCTACTGGTAAGAGTGACCACACTGAGCATCAGTAAAAGTGACACAACTAAGGGAATTTGTGCTTGCCAGACATGCAACTATTAATCCTAGTATTGGAAGGGACTGAGGGAAACAGCAAGAGTGCCATTAAATAAAAGCTGTGGCTTCCACCTGAGCACTTTAGGTTTCTCACATCCAGTGACCAGCAGGCAAGAACAGAAGTTGCCATCTTTTCAGGGATAACTGACCCCGACCATTGGGAGGGCATAGGGCTGATGTTACACAACAGAAGCAGAGAGCAAAACATGTAGAACCAGATGACTTGCTCAGTGCCACTTCAAACACCCCCTGTCCAACGTCAATGAACAGCTTGAGATATGCTTATCAGGACTGAAATTCCTTCGGGAGGAGGTTGTGGATAAGACCACACAACATTATTAATTTTAAAACAAGACGGAGAATGTTAAGGTAATGTAAAATGAAAAAAGCAAAACTGCTTAAGGAAAGAAAAGACACAAATAATGAATTGGTAAGAAATATAGGAAACATTTTGTTATTAATGACATAATGAGAACTTAGAACAAATTTATATATTTCTAGAATAATAAAATCTGATTCAAGAACAGAAAATGTGACTATAACTAACACGTTAAATAAATGAAAATATTGGTTAATCAATTCACAAACTACAAGACTTAGACAATTAACAAATATGTTCCATGAAACATTCACAGAAATGTTAGTATTTAATTTACGCATACATTGTTCTCACATAGAGAAAAAGAAAGCTTCCTCATTTATGTAATTCATTTAATGAACCATTCAAACCAAAAATGGTATGAGCGAATTTAGCCTATTTCACTTGTGAACAAAGATGCTATTCATTCATAAAATATAAAAAAATTAAATTTGGCAATGTATTATTTAATTGGGTATCAAAATGTTTGTTTATCTCAGGAATGCAAGGGTGCTTTTATATTAGTAAAAAAGTAATGAAATTTATAACATAAACCAATTAAAATAGAAAAAATATATATCTCAGAATAAGGATATAGAACATCATAAAATCAAATAACTATATAATTTTTAAATTTTTAGAAAACTAGGAATATTTAAATTTAAAGGAAATCTTAAATTTTACAAAGGACATATATCAAAACATGTCCCAGAACATTTCATGAACCTTAACAATGAACAGAACAAGTATAATCATCACCAAAATTACTCTTCATAATCTTGTGAGAGTTGTCGGCAGTACAATAAGACAAGACAAATAGATAAAAGTCTAAAGGTTTGAAACAAAGAAACAAGATTATTAATACCCACAGTTGTTCTATTTGTCTACACAGAAATTTCAAGAGACTCTCTAAACTATTAGAAAACAATTTAGAACATTTCTCCCATATGGATTAATACACAAAGTTGATAGCATTCCTATACACAGTGAAAAATTATTAGATAATATAATAAAAATATATCAGTAATAATTTAAATGAAAGCTTTAAGTTTCTAGAATTTCATCTAATGAAATTAAAACTTTAGGGAAAAAGTATTATAACTATCACAAAACACAAAACCTACATTTTATTTTCTTAATGAAAGGAAGCCAGTATTGTAAAGATGATCATTATTGACAACATGAGCTATGATTTCAGTACAATATTAAAAATACTTAAAAACTTTTTTGTAAAATGTAGTCACATCATCCTGAAATATGCAAGTACGAGCAAATGTGGAAGAAATAGCTAAGGGAAACTTAAGTAAGATGAAAAGGGAGGGATGTTTCCTATCAGAAAACAAGGTCTAACTGGAGGGACGTGTTACCAGGACTGGATACCTAAGGGAGAACCACATCTCTGTACCTCTGTATCTGAGAGAGATCTGCACCTCTGAGAGATCTGAGAGATTTGCATATCTGAGGTCAGCGGTGTGGGGGCTGGGTGAACCTCATGGACACCTGCTAAGCTGAAAACCCTGGGCTGTCCCTCTTTCCTTGAGTGGGCTCTGTGTGCAGGAGAGGCACCTCTGTCCTTCCCTGGAGAATTATCCCAACAGCCTGAGAGTTGCCACTAGACTCACTCCAAGGTTGGCACTTGCACCTACCTTGAAGAGCCTGATCACTGACTCACCCAACCCAGCTCCACCCAGCTTTGCCTCCTCCAGCCACATTAGTGTTAGAACACTGGATGATATCTGTGAAAGCCCCATGCCCTATCCAAACCCAAGGATACTCTAACACTTCCTGCAATCAAAAAAAGGCCATGTAAAAATCTCACGGTCATCACTGCAACTGTCTCTTGCCTACAAGTTACTGACCAGGAGGTCAAACTCCATAGCCCATAACAAATTCTTCTGACATTGTTTTACAGCAATGCTCAGCTGGCTTTTATCCACAAGCATCATTGACTGGCCTGTAGGATAAACTGCACAAACCAATATAATTCCTGCTAACAGAAGTGCACAGTCATAGGGACCAAGATAAGTCTCCTGTGATCTCCTGCTATCTGTTAGAGGCAGTGAGCCTGACCACATACACAGAACACTGCAACTAAACACACTTAGCATCTGAAGGAAAAAAAAGCACTACAATGAAGCTATTTATTATCAAAGACTTTATACCAAGCTTTGGTCTTCTAAAAGCATATAGGTAACCACAAAGGATATCTATCCAACATACACAACAGTCACAACCTCAAGAGGGAAAGAGAAAAATGCCAACTCAAACGATAGAAAATTCAAAAATAAGAAGTGACAGCCTCTACAGATAAAAAGGAACCAGCACAAGAACTCCAGTACCATGAAGAAACAGAATGTTGTGAGACCACCAAAGGACCACATTAGCTCCCTAGCAATGGATCCTAACCAAAATAAAAACTTTGAAATGTCAGATAAAGACTTCAACATATGGATTATAAAGATGATCAATGGGATCTAAGAGAAAATTGAAGACCAATGCAAAGAACCAGAAAAACAATTGAGGAGATGGAAGTAGAGATAGATATCCTTTAAAAAACATTCAGGAAATAAAAAATTCACTGAAGGAATTTCAAAACACAGTTAAAAGTGTTAACAATAGACTATCCCATGCAGAAGAAAGAAATTCAGAGCTTGAAAACTAGTCTTTTGAATTGGTGAGACAAAAATAAAGAAAAAAGAATTTAAAATAATGAACAAAGTCTTCAAGAAATATGGGATTATGTAAAGTAATCAAACTCATGACTTGCAGGTATTTCTGAGGGAGAAAAAAAGAAGTTTGGAAAACATATTTAAGAAAATAATTTGGTGGACAGATCCAAGATGGCTGATTAGGAGCAGCTCAGGATTGTAGCTCCCAGTGAAAGTGCAGTGGGTGAGTGGAGGCCACATTTCCAGACAGATTTTTATTGCCTACAGACCAAGAGATTCCCAGGTGGAGGAGCCCCATGGGTCACCAGGGTAGCTGTTTTGGCCAGTGCAGCAGTTCTCCACACAAAATACATGGGTCCGGGAACCATTTTAGCTGGCAATTGGAGCTCCTGGGATAGAGAGTCACCCATTCAACTGATGAAAAATAGGGGACTGAAACAGGCCAGGAGATTCCCAGGCAAAAAAGCACCATGAATTTCAGCGTGGCTGTTTCAGCTGGCGGAGTGGGTTGCTGCACGGGAAATCACACAGTTCCCAGCGCCTTTTCAACAGACGACTGGAACACCTGGGACAGAGAGGCGCCTGTTCAACTAAAAAAAAAAAAAGCGGCGTGGGGGGGGGGGTTCTGAGGCAGGGAGCCAGGTGATCAGGCTCAGCTCATCCCACCCCTACAAAAAACCAGCAATCTGAAATGCTCTGGATTAAGAGTTTCACAGCAAGCACAGCTGAACCCAGGATGGTCCAGCTCTGTGGGGGAGGGGCGTCTGCCATTATTGAGGAAGTCGAACACTACAGAGGTAGTCCACCATTGCTGAGGCAGCCTGCCATTGCCAAGACAGCCTGCTATTACAGAGAGAGTCCACCATTATAGAGGTGGGCCACCATTGCCGAGGAAGTTCTAACTATACCTGTAAAAACAGGACTGAAGGGAAGCTCACACAGCAGCTGGAAGGAGCCCACAGCAGCTCAGCAAAGCCTCCGCAGGCAGACAGTGACTAGGCTGCCTCCTCGCTGGGCAGGGCAGCACTGAAAAAAGGTAGCAGCACAACAGAAACTCATAAATAAAGCCCTAACTCCCCAAGACAGAGCACCTGGGGAAAAAAAGGGGGCGGTTTATGAGTCTTGCTGCAGCAGACTTAAATGTACCTACCCAGCAGCTCTGAATGAACAATGGAGCTCACAGCTCAGCACTTGAGCACTTATAAAGGACAAACTGTCTCACTAAGCAGCTCCCCAACCCCTGTATATCCAAAGAGTCACTTCAAGGAGACCTCAGACTGACACTGATCGGGTTTCCTTCTGGGACAAAGATAGCAGAAGAAGAAACTGGCAGCAACCCTTACTGTTCTGCAGCAGCTGCAGGTGATCCCCAAGCAATCAGGGCCTGGAGGGGACTTCAGCAGTCCTACAGCAGAGGGTCCTGAATGTTAGAAGGAAAACTAAGAAACAGAAAGAAATAATCTCATCATCAACAAACTGGACGTCCACTCAGAGACCAAATCTGAAAGTCAACACTACAAAGGTGACAGGTGGACAAATCCACAAAGATGGGAATAAACTAGCACAAAAAGGATGAACACATCCAAAACCAGAACACCTCTCCTCCTACAAGGATCACAACTCCTCACCAGCAAGGGAACAAGGCTGGATGGAGAATGAGTATGATGAATTGACAGAATTGGGCTTCAGAAGGTGGGTAATAAGAAACTTCTCTGAGCTAAAAGAACATGTTCTAACCTAATGCAAAGAAAATAAGAACGTTGACAAAAGATTTGACAAAATGCTAATGAGGATAAACAACTTAGAGAGGAATATAAGTGAATTGATGGAGCTGAAAAAAACAACATGAGAACTTCACAAAGCATACACAAGTTTCAACAGCAGAATTGACCAGGCAGAAGAAAGGATATCAGAGGTCAAAGATCAACTCAATGAAATAAAATGAGAAGGCAAGATTAGAGAAAAAAAGGGTAACAAGGAATGAACAAAGTCTCCAAGAAATATGGGACTATGTGAAAAGACCTAATCTACATTTGATCAGTGTACCTGAATGTGATGGAGTGAATGAATCCAAGCTGGAAAATGCTCTTCAGGATATTATCCAGGAAAACATCCCCAACCTAGCAAGGCAGGCCAATATTCAAGTCCAGGAAATACAGAGAACACCACAAAGATATTCCTCAAGGAGAGCAACCCCAAGACACATAATTGTCAGATTCACTAGTGTTGAAATGAAGGATAAAATGCTAAGGGTAGCCAGAGAGAAAGGTTGGGTTACTCACAAAGGGAAGCCCAACAGACTCACAGCAGATCTCTCAGCAGAAACCTTACAAGCCAGAAGAGAGTGGGGGCCAATATTCAACATCCTTAGAAAAGAACTTTCAACCCAGAATTTCATATCCAGCCAAACTAAGTTTCATAAGTGAAGGAAAAATAATCTCCTTTATGAACAAGCAATTACTCAGAGATTTTATCACAACCAGACCTGTTTTACAAGAGCTACTGAAAGAGGCACTAAACAAAGAAAGGAACGACCAGTACCAGCCACTCCAAAAACATACCAAAAGGTAAAGAGCATCAACAGAATGAAGAAACTTTATCAACTAATGGGCAGAACATCCAGCTATCATGAAAATGGCAGGATCAAATTCACACATAACAATATTCATCCTAAATGTAAATGGGCTAAAGACCCCAACCAAAAGACACAGACTGGCAAATTGGATAAAAAATCAAAACCCATCTATGTAATGTATACAGGAAACCCATCTCACATTCAAGAATACACAAAGGCTAAAATAAAGGGATTGTGGTATATTTAAAAAGCAAATGGGGTGCAAAAAAAAAAAAAAAAAAAAAAGGCAGGAGCTGCAATTCTCATCTCTGATAAAATAGACTTTAAACCAACAAAGATCAAAAGAGACAAAGAAGGACATTACATAATGGTAAAGGATCAATGCAACAAGAAGAGTTAAGGATCCTAAATATACATGCACCCAATACAGGAGCACTCAGATACATAAAGAAAGTTCTTAATGACTTACAAAGGGACTCTCCCACACAATAATAGTGGGAGACTTTAACACCCCACTGTCAATATTAGACAGATCAACGAGACAGAAAATTAACAAGGATATCCAGGACTTGAACTCTGACCTGGACCAAGCAAACCTAGTAGACATTTACAGAACTCTCCACCCCAAATACACAGAATATACATTCTCAGCACCACATCACACTTACTCTAAAATTGACCACATAATTGGAAGTAAATCACTCCTCAGCAAATGCAAAAGAACAGAATTCATAATAAACAGTCTCTCAGACCACAGTGCAATCAAATTCGAACTCAGAATTCAGAAACTAACTCAGAACTGCACAGCTTCATGGAAAGTGAATGTTGACTGAATAAACTGGCTCTTGAATGTTGACTGGATAAACAATGAAATGAAGGCAGAAATAAAGATGTTCTTTGAAACCAACGAGAATGAAGACACAACATATCAGAATCTCTGTGACACATTTAAAGCAGTGTCTAGAGGAAAATATATAGCAATAAATGTCCACATGAGAAGCAAGGAAAGATCTAAAATCGACACCCTATCATCAAAATTGAAAGAGTAAGAGGAGCAAGATCAAAAAAACTCAAAAGCTAGCAGAAGATAAGAAATAAGATCAGAGCAGAACTGAAGGAGATAGAGACACAAAAAACCCTTCAAAAAATCAATAAATCCAGGAGTTGGTTTTTCCAAAAGATCAACAAAATAGACCACTAGCCAGATTAATAAAAAAGAAAAGAGAGAATAATCAAATAGATGCAAAAAAAAAACGATAAAGAGGATATCACCACAGATTCCACAGAAATATAAACCATCATCAGAGATTATTGCAAACAATTCTATGCACACAAACTACCAAACCTCGAAGAAATGGATAAATTCCTGGATGCTTGCATCCTCCCAAGCCTAAACCAGGAAGAAGTCAAAACCCTGAATAGACCAATAACAAGGTCTGAATTTGAGGCAGCAATTAAGAGCCTACCACCCAAAAAAAGCCCAGGTCCAGATGAGTTCACAGCAGAATTCTACCAGATATACAAAGAGGAGTGGTACCATTCCTTCTGAAACTATTCCAAACAATCCAAAAACAAGGAATCCTTCCCAAAGCATTTTATGACACCAACATTATCCTGATACAAAACCTGGCAGAGACTCAGCAAGAAAAGAAAACTTCAGGCCATTATCCATGATGAACATAGATGCAAAAATCTTCAGTAAAATACTGGCAAACCGATTGCAACAGCACATCAAAAAGCTTGTCCACCATGATCAAGTAGGCTTCATCTCGGGGATGCAAGGCTGATTCAACATATGCAAGTCTATAAACGTAATTCACCACACAAACAGAACCAAAGACAAAAACCACATGATTATCTCAATTGATGCAGAGAAGGCCTTTGACAAAATTCAAAAGCCCTTTATGCTAGAAACCCTCAATAAACTAGGTATTGATGGAACGCATTTCAGAATAATAAAACCTGTTTACGACAAATGAACCACCAATATCATACTGAATGGACAAAAACTGGAAGCATTCCCTTGGAAATCTGGAACTAGACAGGGATGCCCCTCTTTCACAGATCTTATTCAATAGAGTATTGGAAGTTCTACCCAGAGCAATCAGGCAAGAAAAAGAAATAAAGGGTATTCAATTAGGAAAGGAGGAAGTCAAATTGTCTCTATTTGCAGATGACATGATTGTATATTTAGAAGACGCCACCGTCTCAGCCCAAAACCTCCTGAAACTGATAAGCAACTTCAGCAAGTCTCAGGAAACAAAATCAATGTGCAAAAATCACAGGCATTCCTATACACAAATAACCGACTTAAAGAGAGCGAAATCAAGAACGAACTGCCATTCACAATTGCTGCAAAGAGAGTAAAATACCTAGGAGTGCAACTAATGAAGGATGTAAAGGACCTCTTCAAGGAGAACTTATTTTGACTTTTTAAAGCAGTCAGGCCAGCTTTCTTATAGAATAGTTGACAGTCTATATGGGTCTGATTGTCTCTTCACGGTGTCGTTTAACTTGTGTGTGTTTTTCCACTTGGTCCTGTAAACTGAAATTTAAGTATGGATTTATATTCAGATTAAGCATTTGGGGCAAGTACAATTCATGGGAGATGGGAACTTCCCACCACACCAGGTAGTATAGGTTGTGCATTTGTCATACTCTTAGTGATGCTGCATTTCATCCCTTGATGGAAGGAATGGCCATCGTAGCTTTCCATTACAATAGTTTGTCTATTTGCAACTAGCCAGGAATCTGTGATGGTCTGGCACATGAATATACTGTTTTCCCAGTGAAATTTCACCTGGTAGTTTTGCCATCCATTGGCGACTTTGAAAGAATTATTTAGTTGGAAATTGAAAAAACAGTCATTTTTTTTTTTTTTTACTTTTTAATTAAGAAATAACTTACATGGCAGTAAAAATTCACCCTCTGTTCTGTAATTTTTTAGATCTTGACCAATGTATACATTCATGTAACCACCACAACCATTAAGACATAGAGTAGTTCCACCATCCCCTCCAAATACCTCCATGTCAGCCCCTCGCCCAGCCCCAGCCCCTGGCAGCTACTAGTCTTTGTTCTGTCCCTTTAGGTTTGCTTTTTCCAGAATGTCACACACCTGGAATTATACATTGTATAGCCTTTTGAGTCTGGTTTTTTTTCATTTAACACAATACATTCACGATCCCTCCGTGTTGTTCTAGGCATCAGCGGTTTTTTCCTTTTTATTACTGAACACTATTCCATTGTGTTCCATTGTATTCCATCTTGTTTATTTAGTCCCACATTGAAGGACAGATGGGTTGTGTTCAGTTTGGAGCAATTCCAAATAAAGCCGTAAAAACATTCTCTTCCAGGCCTTTGTGTGAACAGAAGTTTTCATTTCACTTTGGTAAATACGTAGAAGTAGAATGGCTGATTTGTTTAGTAAATGTGTGTTTCACTTCGTAGGAACCTGCTAAATTCTTTTCCACAGTGGCTGGACCATCTTGTGTTTCTCCCCACAGTGTATGAAGTTGAATAATTGTTTTTAAATTCCGTCATCCTTTATATTTCTTAGCTGGCATTCTCCCATGATGAAAAGCATTTCCTCATCAACTTGAGATGAACCACTGATTGGTTTATCAAGGCAGAGTAAATGCTGATTTTTCCACCACATTACCCATTTCTAGAGGAAAGAGTTTTACAGTAGACACTTCCAGACCTCCTCTTTTTTTATCACTCTCTTTCTTTCTTTCTTTTTTTTTTTTTTTGAGACGGAGTCTTCCTCTGTTGCCCAGGCTGGAGTGCAGTGGTGCGATCTCGGCTCACTGCAACCTCCGCCTCCTGGGTTTAAGCGATTCTCCTGCCTCAGCCTCCTGAGTAGATGGGACTACAGGCACATGCCACCATGCTCAGCTAATAGAGACGAGGTCTCACTATGTTGACCAGGATGGTCTCAATCTCTTAGCCTTGTGATCCACCCGCCTCGGCCTCCCAAAGTGTTGGGATTACAGGTGTGAGGCACCCAGCCTTTCCTTTCCTTTTTATAACTGCAGACTTAGGTATTTTTATTTACTCCACATTTTACGATCACTTACATCTATCATTCTTAATAATGCTCAAATTCTTCTAAATTCTTCCCTAGTGGGAAGGCTGTCGAGTTAGTCCTTAACCTTTTGACATGACTTCATTGGGTTTTGACACATCTTTGCCATCTGGCGCGATAAGATTCCCATTCTCACCTTGAACTTTCCTGAGTCAAGCCTAGGATCAGCCATTCTCCAAAAGGTGGGGTGCTTTTTAATAGCCTTTAGAAACCCATTCTGGGCAGCAGGGGTCTCGTGGCTACTGGACACCCATCACATCTAGGTTCCTTCATTAGAAATACATGCATACATAAACACTTTAAATCGTTAACTAAGAGCTATGCATACGCTGAAATGACAGATTTATACCAATAGTCCCAATTAATATTTCACCTTCTTAATGCCCCTTATTGTTTAATTTGTATTTCTTTTCTTTTATACCCAAAACCTTGATTTTTAATACCATTAACATATTTACCAATTTGCTTGGGACTACAGGCGCGCCCAACCATGCCCTAATACAAACAAACTAATTTCAAAATTACAGAGCCAGCCTTACAACTCCTAATAAAACTACTGAGGAAAGCTTAAGATTTCCTTGCAGTTCTTTTGACCCTCACAGTATTTCCCATAAGGGATGTCTAGTCAGAGCATTGAGGTCAAAAATCACTTGAAATAATTATTTCTTGGTATGGCTACGTTTCCAGCTAGGTATATTTGTTTCCATTCTTTTTAATTTTAGAATTTGACATGAATATACTTTATTTTTTAGAGATAAGGTCTTTTTTTGTCACCGAGGAAGAGTCTCACTGCAGCCTCACACTCCTGGGCACAGACAGCCCTCTCACCTCAGACTCCTAGGTAGCTAGGACCACAGGCACACGCCACCACCCTGGGCTAATTTTTTTTTAAATTTTGTGTAGAGATGAGGTCTCACTATGCTGTCCAGGTTGGTCTGGAACTCCTGACCTCAAGTGATTCTCCTGCCTTGGCTTCTCAAAGTTCTGAGATTACAGGTGTGAGCCACCGTGCCCGACCAACATGAATACATTTTAAAAGCTTTCCAAAGCATCTCAGTGTGCAGCCAAAGAGTGAGACGCGCTCACTTGGTCATTTGCTCTTTTTTCTCTTTTGCTGGCCCAGGAACGGCTTCTGTTCCATATCCTTTTGCTGAAACACACCTTTCCTTTAAAACCCGCTTCCTCCATCCACAGACCCTTCTTTGATCCCATGAGTTGAGAGTCGTGTTTCTGTCCTCTGCACTGCGGTGCCTTTTAGCCACTCCTGATAGGGATCCTGAAATATTCTACCTTGCTTTACAGTCCTCGTGTCAAGGGTTGGCAAACTTTGGCTGTCAGGAGCCAGACGGTGAATATTTTAGGCTTTGCAGACCACATAAATCTCTGCTGCATACTCTCTTCTGGTTTGTAACCCTTTATAATCTCAGCTAGCAGGGCCTACAGAAACAGGTGCTGTCCTGAGATCTAGCCCTCGGGCCATAGTTTGCCAACACCTTCCTTATGTCATCTTTCTATTTCAGGTACTTTGCCGGCAGCAAAAATCTCTTACTCACCCTGTGCCTCACTTATAGCAGAGCACGTGAGGAAGGACGCTCACTAAATGTTTGTGAAACTCATGGACATATATTACGACTGTATCGCAGACTGAGAAGACTTTGCTATTACTCCAGAAAACACAGCTACACTGAACAATAAAAAGACTACGTGTAAACCCAGAGTGTGACTTACAGACAGGAGACTGTAGATAAGGCCATACTCCATGTTCAGTTATTTGTCTTACTTTTGTCCAGGGGTGGGGAGAGGGTAGTCATGTTTATGGGTACTTACCATGCCAGAGTTGGGAGTTCTTAAAACTGAATAGGCTAGGCATGGTGGCTTACACTTGTAATCCCAGTACTTTGGGAAGTTGAGGTGAGCAGAGTGCTTGAGCCCCAGGAGTTCGAGACCAGCCTGGGCAACATGGCGAAACCCTGTCTCTACACACATATCTATATGTTTTTTTGAGAGAGGGTCTCATTCTGCCACCCAGGCCAGAGCGCAGCAACACAATAACAGCTCACTGCACCCTCGACATCCCAGGCTCAAGTCATCCAAGATGTTTTGTACTTTTAGTAAAGACAAGGTTTCATCGTGTTGCCCAGGCTGGTCTCAAACCTCTGGTCTCAAGTGATCCTCCTGCCTCCACCTCCCAAAGTGCTGGGATTACAGGATTGACCCACTGTATCCAACCTACAAAAAACCTTTTTAAAAAATTAGCCGGGGCTGGGCACAGTGGTTCATGCCTATAGTGTCAGCACTTTGGGAGGCCAAGGCTAGAAAATCACTTGAGGCCAGGAGTTCGAGACCAGCCTGGCCAACATGGCAAAACCCCTTGGCCAAAATACAAACATTGACCAAGGCGGGTGGATAACAAGGTCAAGAGATCGAGACCATCCTGGCCAACATGGTGAAACCCCGTCTCTACTAAAAAAATACAAACTTTAGCCGGTGTTTGGCACATGCCTGTAGTCCCAGCTACTTGGGAGGCTGAGGCGTAAGAATTGCTTGAACCTGGGAGGCGGAGGTTGCAGTGAGCCAAGACTGCGCCACTGCACTCCAGCCTGGTGACAGAGCAAGACTCTGTCTCAAAAAAAAAAAAAAAAATGCAAAGATTAATCACACATAGTGGCGCGTGCCTGTAGTTTCAGCTACTCGGGAGGCTGAGGCAGGAGAATTGCTTCAACCTGGGAGGCGGAGGCTGCAGTGAGCTGAGATCACACCACTGTACTCCAGCCTGGGTGACAGAGTGAGACTCTGTCTCCGCAAAAAAAAACATACTAAACACAAATATCCAATGGAGACATTTCCTGCCTAAAAGTGTACAGGAATAGAGAAGATAGCAGAGGTGGGGATAACTAAACTTCCCTCCTTACAACCTAAAAAGTGGCTCCCAGTACCTGTAAAAGTATTACCCCTCTCCCCAGGGGAAGATGCCAACAAGACTAGAAGGAAGCTCCAGTTTCTAGAAGCTTCCATTTTTGCCTATGTCTGAAAGAGGAACAAGATGACTACCATCTGGAAGAGAAAGGAAAAAGACCCGTGGCTGGCCTCCAGTGTTTCAGCGCTCTGAGTTTGTTAGGGCTAAGGAAAGGAAAATAGGGCATGATGAGTATTATGAAGGAGGCCGGAGGGTTGTACTAAAGTATCTTCCCTGAGCACCTTCCTGAAACAGCTCCTAAACTGACACCTCAGTGCAAAATCCTACTTTCACTGACAGAAAAAAGACAAAAATCTAGAAATGCTTTAAAAACAAAATCCGTTGTCTATGTTTCAGGAAGTTTCTACTGATTCTAAATTTTCACCTCTGATCTGAACCCTGATGGCCTGGTGATACTATTTTCTCCTGGGACCTCCATCCTAGGAAACCCACCTCTCACTTAGACAAGTGGATGTCTTTGTGGTTGCTGCCACAGAATTTAAGAGTCCTTTATTTTTTTATATGGAGTCTCCCTCTGTCTCCCAGGCTGGAGTCCAGAGGTGCGATCTCAGCTCTCTGCAACCCCCATCTCCTGGGTTCAAGCAATTCTCCTGCCTCGGCCTCATGAGTACCTGGGATTATAGGTGCGAGCCACCATACCCAGCTAATTTTTTTGTATTTTTAGCAGATATGGGGTTTTCCCATGTTTCCTAGGCTGGTCTCAAACTCCTGACCTCAAGTGATCCTCTCGCCGTGGCCTCCCAAAGTGCTGGGATTACAGGAGTGAGCCACCGCATCCAGCCTAAGAGTCCATTTGACGCATTTTTATTCTAAGAAAATTTATTTCCATTTGTATTTGCGATGAAAAGTCTGTGAAATCCATTCAAAACAAAGGTGCTTTCGACTACACTGTTTGAAGTTACAGTTTTGTTTCTTCCCTTACCCTGTGCTATCTTAAGCCATATGTTGTTGTAAATTAACAGGAAAGAGGGCATTTAAAACAAATGGTTTATATGAATAGTGTTAATCCCTTCAAGAGTAGTTTGTGACAAAAGCTGAAGATTGCACTCTTCCCTTTTAAGCTCAACCAAGTTAAACATCTGAACTATTTCTGCTGTCTCTTAAATATTAAGATGTAACACGTTTGTGATGTTTGTTGACATTTGTTGTACTTTTGATGAACAATTAGCCTGCAAGAATATTAACAGGAAATTCCATTCATGAGATAAGCAAAGCTTCAGCCAGATCATGGGACCAAAAATCTTCTTTATGCAACAACTACTGTTTGTTGAATAGTCAGCATTCCTTGCGTGTCCAAAAGGAAATGCTTTGAAAATAACTTTTATGGCTAATTTTAACTTTTATATTTTCATAAGGAGAAAATAACTTTCATGGTTGATTTTGACTATATCGTTGCAGGTAGTAAATCACCATGTAAATTTATCACCATGTAAATTTTAAACAATAGTCATTGACAAATCTCTAGTAATTTCCAAATTATAATGCAGAATCCTAAGGCTGGTGTTAAGATCCCTGATTCCACGGCATATCATAATGCATGGTTATATTATTCTTGAAATAAAAACCTGCAATCGTATGAAACAGTCTTTTTTTTTTTTTTTTTTCCCAGAGACAGAGTCTTGCTCTGTCACCCAGCCTGGAGTGCAGTGGTACAAACACAGCTCACTGCAGCCTCCACTTCCCAGGCTCAAGTCACCCTTCTGCCTCAGCTTCCCCAGTAGCTGGAACCACAGATACGCACCACCACACTAGGCTAATTTAAAAAATGTTTTATACTGACAGGGTCTTGCCATGTTGCCCAGGCTGGTCTTGAATTCCTGGGCTCAAGCAGTCCTCCTGCCTTGGCCTCCCAAAGTGCTGGGATTACGGGCATGAGCCACAGCGTCTGGCCAAGAACACTCTCTTATTCAAAAATGTTTCTTAGGCCAGGTGCCGTGGCTCACACTTGTAATCCCAGCACTTTGGGAGACTGAGGTAGATGGATCACCTGAGGTCAGGAGTTCTAGACCAGCCTGGCCAACATGGGGAAACCCCGTCTCTATTAAAAATATAAAAATTAGCTGGGCGTGGTGGCACACACCTGTGGTCTCAGCTACTTGGGAGGCCGAGGCAGAGGAATTACTTGAACAATGGAGATGGAAGTTGCACTGAGCTGTGAGCTGAGATCGCACCGCTGCACTCCAGCATGGGCAACAGATCAAGACTGTGTCCAAAAAAAAAAGTTTCTCTTCCATTGTTTGAGGTGTTAAAACATTTCATGTAATATTCACATTGCAACTTGTATTTAGTATTCACTTCATTACTGGAGATACAACTGCAAAGAAGTTTGGAGAGAGGAAAAAGACTGATAAATAACTAAGTAGATAATTTTGCCATCACAGAAATGATGGCAGGTCTCTAGAAGCACTAAGAAGACAAAAATAGTTGTTCATGGAGGGGTAAGAGTTTTATCAAAGGTTCACTCAAAATCCATCAATCATCGGTCACCAATTCCTGAAGAACCTTCCTCTTAAATACCATCCCCTTTGCCTCTTCTTCTTTATCCCATGGTCCTGTCTGCCCCTTCTTCTCCCATCCCCAAAAACCTATCTGCTTCCATCTAGCCTGCCTGCTTCTCATCGCTCTGATACACCATTGAAGTCCAAACTTTCTGGATCATGTGCCCCATCAGTAGAAGATTTCTGAGCAGACATCCCCAGCATGACACTTATTTATAAACTCTACACATGCACTGCGGCCTCTCACGCACATGTAAGTATCAGTAAAGCTTAGTCTCTCCCTTATTATTTTTAGATTAAAGAATACATCTGTATCCCTTTTTCTTGCATATATTTAGGGGCACAGGCCTCCCCTGTAACATGAGAGAGCACTGCTCAAAACAGCTACAAAAGAAAAGTTTCTGAAATGACATCAGATCATAATTAGGACCCTCTCTAAAGTCTTGCCATGATGGTCTTCGGCTTTGACTTTCAAATAAGCCCAAGGCCCTTCTGGGTTTCCATTTTAACCCCTGTTAGCCTCAGACCTGGCTATAGAGCTAAGCAGGGGCTGGCTTAGATGAGCAGATGCACGCCCCATCCTCACCCTCATCCTCTTGCATGCGGATCCAGTCCTTTGCTGGAGTCGCACTGACCTTTCAGCAGGGAAGAAGCTGAAACAGCCGGCACTGCCTACTGACAGCCGTTCTCGACTGGCCTGTGCCAAGTGGTTTTCCAGCTGAGAGCGCCCCTGGGGTTTAACTGGCCAAAAGTCTGAACTATAATTTTTCAGGTGGATTACGTGTCCCTTTTAAAATCCCATTTCCAGGAGTGTGAGGTGATTACATGACAGATAGGAAATAAGCCCAGGCATCTTTCACCTGGCTCCAACTGGCTAGAATAATCTACCATAAATCCAAAAGATAATTCCAATATACATCCCATCACCTGAACCATTCCACATGGTTTGCATGAACTCATGTAAATCACGGTTTCTCCCCAGCTTCATAAACCGGCTCTGCCTTCTGTAGTCAAGTTCCCCATGAACCCTATCACCACCAACCCTGCCTTCCACCTAGCAAATCTGACATTTAAGCTCAATTTCTCCCTCTCCTTCATGCCCACATATATTTACCAACACCTCCCCAACTTCGCCTCAGAGAAGCCTCTGAAATCCATCTCTCCTCCTCTGCCACTCATTCATCTAGGCCTGCGGCATGTCTTGCTTGAGGAATTACAATCATCTCCATCTTTGTCCACCAGCCTCCAGGTACTCTGTTTTAGCTCAGCTGCCTAATTATCTCCTTAAACAAAATTTCAGCTGATATCCATATGCCTCTTAGTAAAACTTTTTTTTTTTTTGTGATGGAGTCTTGCTCTGTCTCCCAGGCTGGAGTGCAATGGTGCAATCTCAGCTCACTACAACCTCCACCTCCTGGATTCAAGCAATTCTCCTGCCTCAGCCTCCCAAGTAGCTGGGATTACAGGCACCTGCCACCACACCCAGCAAATTTTTATATTTTTAGTAGAGACAGGGTTTCACCATGTTGACAGGCTGGTCTCAAACTCCTGACCTCAGGTAATCCACCCGCCTCAGCTTCCCAAAGTGCTGGGATTACAGGCGCGAGCCACCATGCCCAGCTAATAAAAACATTTGAGCACACACCTCTAAAATGGGATTATTTAAAAATTATAAACGTGCATTACTTCTCTAATATATTTTGCATATTATAAAATTATATATATATAAATTTAAATTTAAAAGTGTAACATGATCTCTTGTGTCATTGTGGGGAGTGATGAAACTGTCATATGTCCTGATTATAGTGATAATATAATAAGTCATAATAACCTATATGTACGTGTTAAAATCCAGAAAACTGTAGACCAATAAAAAAAAAAACTCAATTTTACTGCAGATACATTTAGAAACTAAATTTTAGTGAAAGTATGGGATAAAATACAAATTGTTGTGATGTAGTTGCCCGCTCCCAACTGGATTACCTTTTGCATCTTTTGAGAAGACACAGCCCATTTGGGGATCACTGGATCATAGGATTAAATTCAAACTCCTTAGACCGGCATTTTTGACTGTTATTGTAAAAAAAATAGCAGTAATTCCTCAAATCATTAAAGGCATTTTGGCCTATTTCTAGTTACATGGTGTTATGGAAATATTGACAGTGACTATAAATCATCATGTGTGTAACTTAGAAAATAGAAGAAGGTTGTTCGTGTTACTCTTCTAGAGCATGTAATTGATCTAAATTTGCTTTTGTGACCTGCCAAACCTAATGACAAAGGCATGGGCTGACGATGATAAGATTCAGGGAAGAGGGCCAGGTGCGGTGGCTCATGCCTGTAGTCCCAGCACTTTGGGAGGCTGAGGTCGACAGATCACAAGGTCAGGAGATCGAGACCATTCTCGCTAACATAGTGAAACCCTGTATACCAAAACCACAAAAAACAATTAGCCAGGCATGGTGGCACGCGCCTGTAGTCCCAGCTACTTGGAAGGCTGAGGCAGGAGAATTGCTTGAGCCTGGGAGGTAGAAGTTGCAGGGAGCCAAGATCGCACCACTGCATTCCAGCCTGGGTGACAGAGCAACACTCCAACTCAAAGAATATATATATATAAGGAAGAAATATCTGCAATGCTCAGTAAAAGTCACCTATTAAAGCAAAGGACCCAGAACACTAAGAATATAGAGGAGGAAAAGGTTCACAAAAGAGGTTCAGGAGGCGAGAATGGGATGGATCCTCTCCTAGAATAAGTATCATTCTGTGTCAACCACTTAGTGTTGGAAAACTTTAAGCAAGCTACTTTACCTCAGAGTGGAGCAAAACCAGAAAACGTTATTCTTCTAATTTCATCAAGCCAGACCCACATGATCTTCCTATTTACCAAGGTAAGGGTAACTTGTGAAAGACGTTGAATGGGCAAGTTATAAATAAACTTATGAGTGTCTCCTGGGTAGCATGCCCTTCGAGATTATCTGATTCTACAAGGGTCTGCATTTTCCACTGTCTTTGAGATATTTTACAACTCAGTAAGTCGTAGGAAATTAAAAATAATGCAAATGATTCTTGTCCACAGAAATGCTCATGAATTTTTTTCACTGGAACACAGCCAATAATATTGCCCTGTGAACACTGACCACGTTACCATCCATGTTTGAGATTCATTTCAGCATTCCCGATTACCTAAGTATGTGTTATTGGAATTTTCCTTTGAATCAGTTGTAACACCTTACTGGTTATCTCATTAATTGGTGAGTTAAATAAAAGCTTTTACACGTGTTCATTTTCATAAGCGTCATGATTTTTCCTTTTTAATAAAAACGTATTCTTTAGCACCAAGAAGCCAGGAAAACCTGTGAGACTTCCATGTCCTCTTGTTAGGCAAAGAACCCAAAGAAATTTCCCTCCCATCGTCTTTCTGTTTTGATGTAATAGAGCTACTGCAGTTTTGCCGTAGAAGGACTTACACTTCTTTTGAAGATATCAGCTGCCGCTGCCTTTACAGAAAATTCTGTTAAAGGTGAAGCAAATGAAAACTCTAATTGAAGCTTTGTCATTCAAACCTACACTGGCTACCAGCAATTTAGCCACAGCCTTTTTCTTCCCTTCACTTCCAGGTCTTCTGCCACTTTGACCCTGCACTCCAGCCTCTTCACCTTACTTAGGGTACGCCCTCCGCGAAGAATGGGTGAGGGTGGGGGCCACCCCTCCTTTTCGTTCTTCAAGATCTTGTGGAAGAGTCACCTCCTCATGTGACAAAGCTCAAACATTTGCAGAAATGGCTGCAGGACATTCACATCTTCTCCGAAATTTCCGCAGAATTTGTCCAAATCTTTTCCGCTTAGATGAGACCATTTCATGGGTTTGCATGAGTATCCAGTTCAGAAAGCTCATTTTCCAAGCTAGCTCTAGCGTTTCAGTTTGGGGGTGAACCTATGTATAAGGAGTAGAAGGTGATGCCTTGAGGATGGAATTTGGAAGCAAACTCCCAAAATATAGTTCAACAGCTTTGCTTAATTAATAAAAGAGAATTAGACTGATGGAATGAGGGAGGTAAGGGAAAGCAGAGAATGGAGGAAGAAGAGGGGAACAGAAAAGGAGCAGGAAGAGGGAGGGCAGAAAGAGTCCTCATCACAGTAGTGGTGGAGGCAGGCGCAGTGGCTCACGCCTGTAATCCCAGCACTTTGGGGCGCCAAGGCAGGTGGATCACTTGAGGTCAGGAGTTCAAGACCAGCCTTGGGCAACATGGTGAAACCCCATCTCTACTAAAAATACAAAAATTAACCGGGCACAGTGGCGTTCTGGAGTCCCAACTACTTGAGAGGCTAAGGCATGAGAATCGCTTGAACCCGGGAGACAGAGGTTGCAGTGAGCTGAGATTACACCACTGCGCTGGAGCCTGGGTGACAGAGTAAGTCTGTCCCAAAACAAACAAACAAAAACAGTAGTGGTGGAATGAAATCAGAGTTGTTGCAAACAGGTAACCGTTTGAAGAATAGGGGAGTGTGTTATTCAAGTTTAGATGGATTGCTCTATAGTTCTGCAATATGCCTTTCTTGTCATCAAATCGCCAACAAAACTTTAGTGCAGAGAGCTGCATCACACCCATTATGTTTTCCAGGAAAGAGCAGACAATCAAGGATTGTGTCACACATTTGTGTTGACTCCAGAAGTAGCTGGAAGCAGAAAACAGAGTGACTGGGAGTGTGAAGGGAATATCCAGAAATTTTGGCAAACTCACTGAACTTCTGCCGTCTGATGGACTAGGAGTTTGAGCAGATGTGATTTAGATCTGAGAAGGGAGTGGCAGACAGCCCCAGAGGACACCCGGTTGCCTCAGATATGCGATCCCACTGTATCCGATCTCAACTTGGTTGAGATCCTGAACTAGGAACTCCTCAAAAACAAAAGGCAGAAGATATGCATCTCCCTAGCAAACCAAAGTGCTTGCCTTATAACGAGTGATGAAAGAATGTTAATGGATCACTTCACAAATTTTATTAGTTAATAAGTACTTAAATGTCATTCGTTCTAGTTGGTAGCCTAACATTCTTGTTTTAGCCTAAGCTATATATTATCCAGAGCCACTTGGGCGTCTTGTATTTATTATTTAATAGCATTCTATTTATATTATTATAGTTATTTTTCTTTTCTCTGGGATTAAAATACTCATTACTCTTTCATGGTATCAAGTAATGTATCAACCCCTTGAGGCTGCCATTGTTCTTAAGTGTTCTTAAGTTGCATAGAGTGGGGCCATCATGACCCAAAAAAGTTCAAGTTCACTAGAGGATACCAGTCCCACAGGGACTGTTATGGGCTGAATTATGTCCCCCTCACCACAAGTCATGCGTCTCCACCCAAATCTCACATTGAATTGTGAGCCTCAGTGTTAGAGGTGGACCTAATGGGAGGTGATTGGATTATGGGGTAGTTTCTAATGGTTTAGCACCATCCTCCAAGTGCTGTCTCACGAAGAGTTCACAAGAGATACAGCTGGTCTTTTTGTTTTTCTTCTTTTTGAGACGGAGCTTTGCTCTTGTTGCCCAGGTTGGGGTGCCACCGCGCAGTCTCGACTCACCGCAACCTTGAACCCTCCTGGGTTCAAGCCATTCTCCGGCCTCAGCCTCCCTCCTGGTACAGGCATGCACCACCACGCCTGGCTAATTTTTGTATTTTTAGTAGAGATGGGGTTTCTCCATGTTGGGCAGGCTGGTCTTGAACTCCTGACCTCAGGTGATCGCCTGCCTTGGCCTCCCAAAGTGCTGGGACTACAGGCATGAGCCATGACATCCAACCCAAGATATAGTTGTTTGAAAGTGTGTAGCACCTCTCCCTTCACTCTCCCTCTCTCCTGCTGCCAGGTGAAGACGTGACTATTTCCCTGTCACCGTCCACCATAATTGTAAGTTTCCTGAGGCCTCCCCAGCCATGCCTGCTGTATAGCCTGCAGAACCGTGAATCAATTAAACTTTTTTTTTTATAAGTTACCCAGTCTCAGGTAGTTCTTTATGGCAATGTGAGAACAGATTAGTATAGGCTTTTAAAGAAGTAATTAAAGTAAAATGAAGTCTTAGAGTGGGCTCTAATCCAACATGCCTGGTGTTCTTATAAGAAGGGAATATCAGGACGGACACACAGAAGAAAGGCCACGTGAGGATACAGAGGAAACGCAGTGATGTGTAAGGCAAAGAGCAGCTTCAGAAGTAACCAAACCTGCCAACACCTTAATCTTGGACCTTCAGCCTCCAGAACTGTGAGAAAATCGGTTTTTATTGCTTGAGCCACACAGTTTGTGGTTGTTGGTTACAGCAACCCTAGTAAACTAATATAGGAACCATATTTTCCAAACTAAAAATTGAGACGTGGCTTGACAAGTACAAGTGATTTATAGACTCAATTGACTGGAGTACCGTATACTTGAAACCCAGCCATACCTAATTCATAGTTAATTCATAAACTCACTTCCAAACAGGACTTTACTTAATGCTAGAAAAATGCTTTTACTCAACTCCTTGTAAAATCTTAGGAAAGGGGGTTCTATTCCCACCCCTGAAAAAATACCAAATCCGAGTTCTGAAATTGAAGTTTTAAAACCATGCATCATTTTTTGAGCATTTTAAAATCTAACTAAATACAATTTAGAGAGAACTAAGGGCAGAAATCCATGGATTTCATGGACTTTTCTTTTCTTTTTTCTTTTCTTTTTTTTTTTTTGAGACGGAGTCTCACTCTGTCACCCAGGCTAGAGTGCAGTGGTGCAATCTCAGCTCACTGCAACCTCCGCCTCCCGGGTTCAAGTGATTCTCTCTCCCGCCCTGCCTCCCAAGTAGCTGGGACTACAGGCACGTGCCACCACACCCAGCTAATTTTTGTATTTTTAGTAGAGATGGGGTTTCATCGTGCTGACCAGGCTGGTCTCGAACTCCTGACCTCAGGTGATACACCCACCTCAGCCTCCCGAAGTGCTGGGATTACAGACATGAGTTACTGCACCTGGCCTGGTCTTTTCATTCTTAACATATAAGTGTAGGTTAAATTGCTGTAAGAGCATACTGTTCCAGAAGAGAAGAAATCTGAGAATCTAGCAGGCCTTCAGGAAGACAAGACCTATAAGAAGAGCACAGGCCAGCATTTATATACTTAGGCCAACCACCTATATAATCAGAAAACACCTAGGTGTGGAGACGGAGAGGAATTACTTTAAACTAAATATTTTGTCAGGGCACAGTGGCTTATGCCTATAATTTCAGTATTCTGAGAGGCCAAAAGTGGAAGACTGCTTGAGCCCAAGGCCAGCCTAGGCAGCATAATGAGACCCTATCTCTACAAAAATAAAATTAAAAAATTATCCAGGTATGGTGGCACATGCCTGTAGCCCCAGCTACTCAGAAGGCTGAAGCAAGAGGCTCCACTGAGCGCAGGAATTCAAGGTTACAGTGAGCTACGAGTGTGCCATTGCACTCTAGCCTGGTCAGCAGAGTATGACCCCATCAAACACACACACAAAACCCTAACTATTCTTTAAGATCTAAATCAAAAAATGAGACCGGGTGTGATGGCTCACACCTGTAATCCTAGTACTTTGAGAGTCTGAGGTGGGCGGATCACCTGAGGTCAGGAGTTCAAGACCAGCCTGGCCGACATGGTGAAATCCCATCTCTGCTAAAAGTAGCTGGGTGTGGTGGCACGTGCCTGTAATCCCTGCTACTTGGGAGACTGAGACAGGGGAATCACTTGAACTTGGGAGGTGGAGATTGCAGTGAGCCAAGATTGCACGACTGCACTCCAGCCTGGGCAACAGAGTAAGATTAAAAAAAAAAAAAAAAAAAATTGAAACTGGCCGTAGTTGTTGCTACAGGGCATGTTAACACAATGCCTGTTTTTCCCCTCAGAGCTGCAATTAAAAAAAAAAAAAATCAAAGCTCTCATTTGTTAATGTACACTACAAAAATGCTAACATGTATATATTTGAACTCCTATGGGGAATTTAAAGAAAATAATGAAGCGTGTGGAATCATCAGCAAATGCAAGCCAGGTGTGAATTTTTTTTTGCCTTTTGCCAGAAAACTTCAGACTCACACGCCTTGTTTTAAAACTAAGTGTTTCAAATCTCTCCACAGGCAAAAGAAACACAGCTAAGTTAAAAGAAAAATTAAATTATGAGTGTTTCTGGAAGAAATACAATTATTTGACCCCGGGGTGAGATGACAAAGCAGAACCAAATTTAAAAATGGCTGAGTTCACAAAGACAGTGGAGAAACACTTTAAAAGCATGTCTAGAGAAAGACAAACTTCCTCAATTGTCCTTACAACATGTGAAAAGAGAAAACCTCATACTAAATCTTCGACACATGTTACCCAGAAAACCCAGGTGTTCTCCGAGATGGGAAGGTGGCTAGCTCCTAGCCTCATCTCCCCAGCAGCAATATCAAAACAAAAAAACAGATCAGGTGCAGTGTCTCAAGCCTGTAATCCCAACACTTTGGGAGGCCGAGGTGGGCAGATCTCGAGGTCAGGAGTTCGAGACCAGCCTGACCAACATGGTAAAATCCTGTCTCTACTAAAAATACAAAAATTAGCCTGGCATGGTGGCACATGCCTGTAATCCCAGCTACTCAGGAGGCTGAGGCAGGAGAATCTCTTGAACCCAGGAGGTGGAGGTTGCAGTGAGCCAAGATCACATCACTGTACTCCAGCCTGGGTAACAGAGCAAGACTTCTTCTCAAAAAAATAAATAAAATAAAATAAATAAACAAAACAGGCCAGGTGTGGTGGCTCACGCCTGTAATCCCAGCACTTTGGGAGGCCGAGGTGGGCCGATCACGAGGTCAGGAGTTCGAGACCACCCTGACCAACATGGTGAGACTCCATCTCTACTAAAAATAAAAAAATTAGCTGGGTGTAGTGGTGCACACCTGTAGTCCCAGCTACTTGGGAGGCTGAGGCAGGAGAATCGCTTGAACCCTGGAGGCGGAGGTTGCAGTGAGCTGAGATGGCGCCACTGCACTCCAGCCTGGCGACAGAGCCAGAATCTGTCTCAAAAAAAAAATTTAAAAAGAGTGGAAGCCAAGCACAGCAGTTCATGCCCGTAATCTGAACACTCTGGGAGGTTGAAGTAGGAGGATTGCTGGAACCTGGGAGTTCGAAACCAGCCTCAGCAACATCGTGAGACCTCATCTCTACAAAAGACACAAAAATTAGCAGAGACTGGTGGCGCATGCCTATAGTCTTGACTATTGGGAGGCTGAGATATGAGGATCACCAGAACTTGGGAAGTCAAGACTGCAGTGAGCCTTGACAGTGCCAATGCATTCCAGCCTGGGCGACAAAGTGAGACCCTGTCTCAAAAACAAGAAAACAACAATAACAACAAAACAACAACAAAAACATAGAGTTTTCCAAGGCACAAAAATAAATAAACACATTTTCTCAAAAGAGAAAATAAGAAAAAAGCCCACTTGAATCCAAGGCGTGAAGTGCACTGAAGCCTCATTTAAAATGCTCAACCTCTCTTCAGATGAAAACAGCCATCACGATAGCAGCTTTGTGAAGGACAGGCTGCTGAGACAGACTCCGTGTGCTCGAAGCCTGCCTGCATTACTTCGCTGTGTCGTCTTGCGAGGTGCCTGAATGTCACCAGCATCAGTTTCTTCAACTGTGAAACGAGAATTATTATAATTCCTACACAAAAAGCTAAAATTAGGTGATGTAGATAAAGCACTTAGAAAGGTGCCAGACACACGGTAGACTATATTCACGGGACTATATTCATGTTGACTGCTATGATTATTGTGATTTTGTTGAAGTCCACAAACTCTCTTTTCTTTCCATCATATCCTCTGGCTGGGAAGGATGTGGAGGGCCCATCATGAACCAGGCACCTTGTAAGGTGCTGGTGATTTAAGATCCAAAGTCTCAATCCCTGGCCCCAATGATGCTCTCAGCCTAGTGACCCACTAGTGACCACGCATGACAGGAAACAGTCCCTGGGAGGAGATTTACTTGCGAGATCCTTAGCTTGGAGAGGGAGGGGTTGCACGGGAACAGATCTGTGCTTTAGAAAGACCCCTCTAGTAGTGTAAATACTGGGGGAAAGTGGAGCCAGGCTGACCTGGGAGACCCCTCAGAAGCTCTCATGGTAGTCCAGGAGCTAAAGACCAGTATCCATACTGATTTCTCTGCAGAAATTCCAGAAACATCTAAAAAACACGAGAGATGAGGCATGGTGACGTACTGTGATGGGAAGTCACTGAAACAGACCAGGGTAACCATCAGGGCCCTAGCTTTGGTAAGTGAGTAGAGGATATTACTTTTACCTGTTCTTTTTTTTTTTTTTTTTTTTTTTTTTTAGTTAGTGTCGCTCTTGAACCCGGCGGGGGTGCAATGG